>JAQQPU010001547.1:59180-80029 GCA_029168905.1 Artemia sp. Kazakhstan ARC1039 | reverse complement strand
AGAAATTATGAAAATATTTGTAAGTAAGTAACAAGCTCTGTATTGATTTCACCTCTTGGATATACAGTACAGATACTTCATTCAAGAAATTATGAAAAAATCGCAAGTAAGTAACAAACTCTTTATTGTTTTCACCTCTTGGATATACAACACGGAAATTTCATTCAATAAATTATGAAAAATTTGTAAGCAAGTAACAAACTCTTTCTTGAAGTTACCTCGTGGATAAACAATGCAGAAATTTGATTTAAGAAATTATGAAAAAATTGTAAGCAAGTAACAAACTCATTCCTGAAGTCACCTCTGGGATACACAATGCAGAAATTTCATTTAAGAAACTATGAAAAAACTGTAAGTAAGTAAGTAACAAATTCTTTCTTGAAGTCACCTCTTGGATACACAATACAGAAATTTCATTAAAGAAATTATGAAAAAATTGTAAGCAAGTAGCAAATTCATTCTTGAATTCACCTGCTGGATAAACAAAAAGACATTTCGTTCAAGAAATTAAGACAAAATTCTAAGTAAGTAACAAACTCTTTATTGTTTTCACGACTTAGATACACGATGTAGAAATTTCATTTAAGAAACTATGAAATTTGTTTTTAATGTTATATTTTGTTTTTAATGGGTATCAAGTAAAGAAAAACCACATGGAATCAGGCAACAGAGTCTCTCAAACCCCGTAAAGCTGTTTTAAAAGATACAAGAACTACTTATTTACAACAAAAATTTTTTTTTAATGAGCACTAAGTAAGGAAAAACCACACGGAATCAGGCAACAGAGTCTCTCAAACCCCGTAAAGCTCTTTTAAAAGATACAAAAACTACTTATTTAACACAAAAATTTCGTTTTAATAGGCACCAAGTAAAGAAAAACCATACGGAATCAGGCAACGGAGTCTCTCAAACCCCTTAAAGCTCTTTTAAAAGATACAAGAACTACTTAATTAACACAAAAGTTTCGTTTTTAATGGGCACCAAGTAAAGAAAAACCACACGGAATCAGGCAACAGAGTCTCTCAAACCCCTTAAAGCTCTTTTAACAGATACAAAAACTACTTATTTAAAACAAAAACTTCGTTTTTAATGAGCACTAAGTAAAGAAAAACCCCACGGAATCAGGCAACTGAGTCTCTCAAACCCCTTAAAGCTCTTTTAAAAGATACAAAAACTACTTATTTAACAAAAAATTTCGTTTTAATAGGCACCAAGTAAAGAAAAATCAGATCCCATTTATTTTTGATTTTGAGTATTTTTTGTTTTCCCTCCAAAATTGATCCCCCCTCCCTCCCCTGCCCTCAGAAATGGTGGAACCAAGGGTCTCTGTGCCTTCCCCTTGAGGCAGGTCCCATTTATTTTCGATTCTGAGTATTTTTGGTTTTCCCTCCAAAATTGACCAATATTTGTAAGTAAGTAACAAGCTCTTTATTGATTTCACCTCTTGGATATACACTACAGATATTTCATTCAAGAAATTATGAAAAAATCGCAAGTAAGTAACCAACTCTTTATTGTTTTCACCTCTTGGATATACAATACGGAAATTTCATTCAATAAATTATGAAAAAATTGTAAGCAAGTAACAAACTCTTTCCTGAAGTCACCTGCTGGATAAACAAAAAAGACATTTCGTTCAAGAAATTATGACAAAATTCTAAGTAAGTAACAAACTCTTTCTTGTAAAGAAAGTAAAGTTTTCTTTATCAAGTAAAGAAAAATCACACGGAATCAGGCAACAGAGTCTCTCAAACCCTGTAAAGCTCTTTTAAAAGATACAAGAACTACTTATTTACAACAAAAATATCATTTTTAATGAGCACTAAGTAAAGGAAAAATACACGGAATCAGGCAACAGAGTCTCTCAAACCCCTTAAAGCTCTTTTAAAAGATACAAGAACTACTTATTTAACACAAAAATATCGTTCTTAATGGGTATCAAGTAAAGAATAACCACACGGAATCAGGCAACAGAGTCCCTCAAACCCCGTAAAGCTCTTTTAAAAGATACAAGAACTACTTATTTACAACAAAAATTTCGTTTTTAATGAGCACTAAGTTAAGAAAAACCACACGGAATCATTCAACGGAGACTCTCAAACCCATAAAGCTCTTTTAAAAGATACAAGAACTACTTATTTAACACAAAAATTTAGTTTTTAATGGGCACCAAGTAAAGAAAAACCACACGGAATCAGGCAACAGAGTCTCTCAAACCCCTTAAAGCTCTTTTAACAGATACAAAAACTACTTATTTAAAACAAAAACTTCGTTTTTAATGAGCACTTAGTAAAGAAAAACCACACGGAATCAGGCAACTGAGTCTCTCAAACCCCTTAAAGCTCTTTTAAAAGATACGAAAACTACTTATTTAACAAAAAAATTTCGTTTTAATAGGCACCAAGTAAAGAAAAAGATGATCCCATTTATTTTCGATTCTGAGTATTTTTGGTTTTCCCTCCAAAATTGACACCCCCTCCCTCCCCTGCCCTCAGAAATGGTGGAACGAAGGGTCTCTGTGCCTTCCCCTTGACGCAGATCCCATTTATTTTCGAATCTGAGTATTTTTGGTTTTCCCTCCAAAATTGACCCCTCCCCTGCCCTCAGAAATAGGGAAACGAAGGGCCTCTGAGTCTTGCCCTTGAGGCAGATCCCATTTATTTTCGATTCTGTGTATTTTTGGTTTTCCCTCCAAAATTGACCCCTCCCCTGCCCTCAGAAATGGAGGAAGGAGGGGTCTCTGAGCCTTGCCCTCGAGGCAGATCCCATTTATTTTCGATTCTGAGTATTTTTGTTTTCCCTCCAAAATTGACCCCCCTGCCCTCAGAAATGGGGGAACAAAGGGCCTCTGAGCCTTCCCCTTGAGGCAGACCCCATTTATTTTCGATTCTGAGTATTTTTGGTTTTCCCTCCAAAATTGAGCCCCCCTCCCCTGCCCTCAGAAATGGGGGAACGAAGGGCCTCTGAGTCTTCCCCTTGAGGCAGATCCCATTTATTTTCGATTCTGAGTATTTTTGATTTTCCCTCCAAAATTGACACATCGGAGAGGTAAAGCTAGGTCATCTCGCAATGTCATTCTATCGTCGTTAGCCATTTTCATAGACTGATGTTTCAAATTTATAACAAATTACCTGAGTTAACAACCCCTTTGGGGTTACCTTAGCTGTTAATCAGTTTAATCCTTTTTTCTCCACCTTCATACAATTCAATCACTAATTAGAATCATTCACACTCCTATTATTCAAAACATTAATTAATATCGTTCATAGTGTCCAATTTGCGAATCCCTTTTTGAAAAAATGTCAAATACTAAAACATGCTTGACTACATTATACATTGCCAAGTTTAAAAAACCTCGACTTTAGTGTGCCAACTTTCTCTCTCTTTGAAAAGGTGTATACGTCTCGGCAAATAACGTTGAAATTGCTATAGCTTCAAGCAAATAACACCGGAAGGAACATAAAGACCCCAAATAGCATAGGAAGGAACATAAAGTCCCCAAATAGCATAGGAAGGAACGTAAAGGCCCAGAATCCATAAGTACATGCTCTGGAAAAGCACCAAGGAACGTAAAGGCCGTAAATAACACTGGATGGAACGTAAAGGCCGCAAAGTATAACCTTGATTACTACTTGTATACTTCCCAATAATAAATACTATATGTAAACAATTGGCAAAGTTCAAAACTTGGAGCCCTTCCCCCGGGCTCTGTGGCGGGTCATTTTACACCTAAAGACATAGTTATTAGATTTTTCGACAATGCTGAACAAAATTGCTCTCTCAAAATTTTGATCCAGTGCTTTTGGAAAAAAATAAGCGTGGGAGGCCTAGTTGCCCTCCAATTTTTTGACCACTTAAAAAGGGCACTGGAACTTTTGATTTTCGTTCAAATGAACCCTCTCGCGTTATTTTAGGGCCAGTGGGTCGATTCGATCACCCCTGGGAAGAAGAAAAAACAAATAAAAACGCATCCGTGATCTTTCTTCCGGCAGAAAAAAAAACAACAAAATTACACATTTTTGCATATAGGAGCTTTAAATATCTACAATAGAGCTATCTGATACGCTAAATCTGATGATGTGATTTTTATTAAGATTCTATGACTTTAGGGGGTTGTTTCACCCCTTTTTCGAAAATAAGGAAATATTCTCAGGCTCTTAACTTTTCATGGGTAATACTAAACATGATGAAATTTATGTATTCGAAATCAGATTAAAATCTGATCCGATTTGTGTGTACGACCTTTTAATTAGATTCCTTGGATCTTATTGAATGCCATGGCGAATCTATTACCTATTATTTCAACTATTATGAAAGGGTTCCGAAACGCCACAGCCATTTCGTTTCTACCAGATTTCTACTTCTCTTGATGAATAACGAAGAAGACCAGTGCCTAGCCAGCGACTTTTGACTCATGAATAGGCCAAGTTTTTGACTCATGAATAGGCCCGAAACTTTTGTAAGTTCAAGCTGGGATTTAATAAAGACTGATGAAAACATTAATGTTTGCGGTCAACAATGATCGTACCGGTGGCGGCACGAAAAAATAGTTGGCGGCGCGCCTCGGCACGCCACCGCTGCTAATTTTGGGCCCCACCGCCCCCGGTCTTCCCTTATCGGCGTGGCACCGGGGTCTAATTCTATCTGTCTGGTTTATATGCAAAGTAATGCAAGATACGAAAATTCTAGTGATAAATCACTTGGGGTGGCACTGTGATTGGGTGATTTTCGGGGATTTGGGGAACCAAATTTTTTTTTCGGGACGACAAATAGATTATTGGAGAAATCCCCGAAAATTCGAGGATAGTGCAAGCCCTGCTTGATTTCTAGTCAGGAAAATTGAAATAATTAACCACACGAGAAACGAAAAGCTCCGACTTGGCGTTTGACGCAATAAAGAATTGCCGTAAAATTAATTCAAAGTCAGCCGAACGCTGCCACGGCTGCCAGCAGTGGCAAGCATGTGGCGTGCCGGTGGTGTTGTGGCACTTTGGTGGTGTATCCTGCCTCTCGTTGGCAGTTTTTGGTCGATGCGCTGCCGTGGCGCCGGGGTCTAATAGTAGTAATAGTAGTAACAGGAACAGTAGTAGCAGTAATTGTATTTTATTAGTAGCAGTAGTAAAAGTAGTAGCACCTGTATTAATAGCAGTAGTAGCATGTACATGTTGCCTTTTGGTCAGTTGAGCATGCCCCTTATGACACCCCGGAAGTTTCATCTTGATACGGTGAGCCGTTCTAAAAATATTGCTGATACCCCTTTTTTACTTAGTTCAACTTTAGCCTTAGCATTTCCCCAGGGGGCTAATTTTACTATCCTAAGCCTTGGCAGTACTCTCTACAGAAGTAGTAGTTTCAGTGGTAGTAATAGTAGAAGTAGTAGTAGAGGTGATTGTAGCAGTAGCAGTAATAGTGTGTAAATATTGCCTTTTTGGTCAATTGATCATCTCCCTTATCATTTCCTGAAATTTCAAAATTAATATACATAGTCATTCCTGAGTTACACCCTTTGGACAACCCGTATGCACTTGTAAAAATGCGAAAGGTGGTTAGAATCTTGAAAGTGTCTTCGAAATCCCATGACCTTTTCGAAGCTATCTGTAATACCTATAATCTTAGTCCATCCATCATGAAGGACATGAATTTTTTATGGAACAGCACCCTTACCGTGATAGAAATGTATTGTACCCAGAAAAATCCATTACATGACATCGTCAACCGAAACCTTCGTGATGATAAAATCAGAGAGTTTGAACTTCACTTCACTTCACAGCAATGGCGGTCCACTGTGGAACCTGTCATTCAAAGTCTTCGCCTGTTCAAACAGGCAACGGTGATAGCTGGTAGATATAATTATGTTTCGGTAAGCAAAGTTGTGCTGACGGTTCAAGGACTTCTGTTGTTTTGTCAGACGCCAGATAGTAGTGCTATGACTGAGTCAGTCAATAGCTTGAAGGAATTATTGGCTGTTCAGCTCAGGAGATATGATTTTTTTTTACCAGTTCTAGGTTTTATATAGTTCTAGGTTTTATATACTCTTTACAAGAGCAGGCTTTTTTGACCCTGCTATGAAAAAAATGAGCGATATAGACAAAGATTAATTTCGTCAGTCCGTCTCCTCACTTCTCTAGCGGGTTGTTTCCGATCAGATAAGTACAAAAGAACTCTCTCAAATCCAATTGAACTGTTTCCCGGCCTTTCCCAGTTGATGTCGTTTCTATCAAGACAAAGACTAACCAAATGCATCACAGATTCCAGATCAAGAAGACAGCTTGTTTGCTAAGTTCCTCGACACGACTGGGATACGGATGAGCTCTTCAATTCAAAATGCTAACAAAATAAAAATTGCCCGTATAGTAGAAAATATTATCAGGGCATATGAGGAGCGATTTCTGGTCTTCTTGAGCGAGAGACGAAAATTAGGAAAAAATAGTCTGATCCAATAGAATTTTGGACTGACTACTTCTACACTTACCAGTAGTTGAATGAAAATGCCTACATTTCCCAGCGCCTGAAAAAAACGAAATATCTGTTAAAACGGCCGTCTGTTTTTTTTGTTTTTTTTTTATAAAAACAGACCAATTCTGTTTTTGGTTAAGAAAAAGCGAAAAAAAACGGAATTCGGTTTTTTCTTCTCTGCTTCTGTTACTCTTTCGTTTTTAAATTGCCTTTTTTTACCGTTTCTATTTTAAGCAAAATAAAAAACGGTAAATGACCCCTAGCTTGTATTCATTAGTGAGTGATTCTTTTATAAAAGTAAAAAGAGCGAAATAAAACATATCAATAACATGTTATCATTTAGTTATTTAACAAAGGGAAAAGAGCTTTTGTGATTTGATGTCCAAGCTTCACGTAATAAGGCTGCATTTCAAAGCATTTTGGTTGGATGACTGTACTACATTATTTTACTGAATTAAATGCTGTACCTTGAAGAAAAAAGAAAATTTGGTTCTGAATATAATATTCACTAAAATTGTATTATTTTATAACTTAGGGCCAAAAAAGCAATGCAGCAATAAATTTATCAATTATATCAATCATCCTTATTTTTTTTTTTTTTTTTTTTTTTGTTGTTGACTTGTACCAACCCGATCTTTAAATTTCATCTAATAACCGTGTGACTTGGATACTGACCAAATCAAAAATTTATGTTAATGTGGAATTTATACTTGAGAAATTTATCCTCAGAAATGGCTTGGTAACCCCAGGGTTATTTTCTAAGGCAGACATGTTTCATTATTGGAGTTTCAAGTGAAAGGATCAATCGGTTCTTCGTAGAAAATGACACTGTCGTGTACCGTTGCAAATTTATTTTCAAAGGTTTGAATCTTGGAACTGCCTCTAATTCATTTCGAGTTGAATTAAAATCAAACGATTTAATGCTAATAATGTATGTATACCGTTTATAACGGTTTTTCGTAGTGTGTTTCTGTAATACTGAATCGTAGGAACAAAAGATACCAAAAGACACAAAGTGCATCCTCGTGGTCAAAACGACGTATTAGCAATTTCACAGGAGCAGCTAAGGGTATTGAGATGAAACTTTTGGGAGATGTTGAACTACATCAAATACACTAAGCGCATTCAGATTGTCTAATAAGCGTACCTCTGATATCTCAGAAACAGTTAAGGGTTATAAAGCTTTCAGGGAATGTTGAGAGGGATTTTGAAATAAATAAAAAAAAAACACTTTATGCATCCTGACTGTTAAAATGGGACATATGTAATATGTCAGGAACCGATAGGAATATTAAATTTAAACTTTTCCAAGGATTTTGAACTAAACCCTAAGACATTAAGTGTATCCAGGTAGTCAACATTGAGTGCCTGCAATATTTCAGGGTAAGCTAAAGGTTCTAAGTTGAAACTTTCAGCGAATGCTGTGAGAGGTGTTGAATAAAATGAAGAAAACATTATGTTCATTCGGGCTTTTAAAAGAAAGTGTCGTCAATTTCTCAAGAAATACCAAGTGTTTTAAGCTGAACCTGAAAAGAGAATGTCGATGAGGATGTGGAGCTAATTCAAAAGACACTATATGCACACTTGTTTATGAACAGCTCGTCTGTAAAATCTTAGGAACAATTTAGGGTATTAAGTTGAAACTTTCAAAACACACTGAGCTAAATCAAAGGATACCTTTTGCATCCTGGTTATTAAGGGCGTATCTGCAATAGCTTAGGAACAGCTAAGGGAGTTAATTTGGAACTCTCAGGGGATTTTTGAATGGGATGTTTGACTAAATGAAAAGACAATACGTGGAACCAGGTCTTAAAAAGGCGTGTCTGCAATATCTGAAAAACGGATAAGGGTATTAACCTGACATTTTCAGGGAATGTTGACGTGCATATTGAAGTAAATTAGAAGACTTTTAATGCATCCAGGTTGTGAAAATGGTATACCTTCAAAATCTCAGGAACTGCTTGCGGTATCAAGTTGAAACTTCTAGGCAAAATTCTGGTGGATCTTAAACTAAACTTAAAGACACTTTGTACACTCTCGTTGTCAAAAGCGCGTTTTTTAATATCACAAAATCGGCTAACGGTATTAAGCAGAAATTTTTAGCAGATGCTGAACAAAATCAAAAGACACTATATGCATTCAGGTTTTCAAAAGAGTATATCTACAGTACCTCAAGAACAATTTTACCAGCTATTCTTGGCGACCAAGCTGAGATGCAGGAAAGGATTGCTGCTAACGACAAACTTATGAGTGAGTTGAAGCCATCGATGACAGTGACGAAGTTAAAACAGCGAAGAAAGAAAGCCTCAAAGAACAAACGGAAGCTCTATCAATGAATATTATTTGAAAAAAACTACGTTTTCTAAAGAGTTAAAGAGGCTGAGTCACAAGTTCGAACCTTAAAACGTACAGGGATTAGGAGGTACAGTAGGGGGGCTGCCGCCCCCCAAACCCCCGCTTCCGTATATGAAAGGGGCTGTGCCCTCCTCAACGCCACGCTCTTTACGCTAAAGTTTTTATTGTTTGAAAAAAAGAGTTGTGAGAAAGTCAAACTTTAGAGTAAAGAGTGAGGCGTTGAGGAGGGCACAGCCCCTTTCATATACGGAAGCGGGTTTAGGGGTCAGCAGCACCCCAACTGTACCTCCTAATCCCTGCACATTTTAAGGTTCGAACTTGTGACTCAGCCTTTTTAACTCTTTAGAAAACGTAGTTTTTTTCAAATAATTTCTGCACGTTTTTGTACAGTTTATTACTTATTATTGCTTGACTAACTGTTAGCTGATCGTGTCAGGAGTTAAAGCTGGGGGGCTGTCGCCCCCAAAACCCCTCGCTTTTGAAGATTCTTGTGTTAAGGCTTTTAATTCCTGAATGCTCAAATCAAATGCACAGTAAGATTTTCTTTTTTCAACTTTTCTTCGAGCATGCGGGTATACGGCATGTTATCAAAGCAGTGGAGACTTACCTGTAAACGAAAAAAAATAAGCAACAATCCTAAAATGCTTTATTTTTATACTATTAAAACCTTTTTTAATTTTCATCAGACGAGACGTAAGGTTTTATCGACTTACGTAATTAAAATCTCTTGACATTCATCAATGAATGACGTAGTTCCGAGACGAGTGCCGATGCAAGCTCTTGTCGGCATTCGTCTAACATGGGCTCTTATGGGAAAAAACGAGGTTTTTCGTAAATTTAAATTCGGGGGATAATTTTTTCGGTCTGAAAATATCAAAAGGCCCTAACAGGTCAAATTCTGCTTCGAATGACTCCTCATTCACTCGGATCCGTTGCCAACTGTGGCCTGTAGGCGTGGCTAACAAAAAAAAATTTGAGGAACATTAAGTGGCTATATTTGGTTTTTGGAAAACAGGGAAGGAGTGATCAGATTGAGCTCTCAGGCCCTAGGAAAGCTTATCCTCTAAATTTCAGCCTGATCGGACAACGTTAAAGGGAGGGGAGGCTGTGGTGGGAGGGTCAAACTTCCGGCCCACTTTCCCCCATGAAGATAAAGTCGGAGGGGGGTGAAATTTTGAATGTTTCTTAGTTTGAGCTTAGGCTACAAAATGCGATCACCGCCGTCTCTCTTCGACCGCTAGGACCGGAAATCATTTAACATTGTGGTGCGTCGCCTCTTTAAAGAGGCACAAGTGAGCCTCCTTGATGTTGGACCACATGGTAACAAATGGAAATCTAAAAACTCGTCTCCTTGAAGTTTACAGAGAAATGGTTGAAAAGAATGTATTTTGAGACTATTTCAACTTCATAAAAATTGTTTAGCTCTTATATTGCTCAGATATATTTTAGTTTTATATATTTTAGTTTAATTATCTCAAAATTTTGCTTGGATGTGTTTGGGGAAGTGGTGCCGTGAGAGGGGGGTTAGTTGCAGTCCAATCACTTTCTATTATTAAAAACGGCACTAGCCCTTTCAAATTCCATTCGATTGGACCCGTTTTGAAGTTTCTACGACATCACTTTCTATAAGCACCTTATATGCCACAAGGGCATAACTTTCAACCCTTGCCTTGAGGGCGTGGGGGGGGGTATCCTCATCAAAGACCTAATTTCCAAAACTTTGAACTGCGTTGAACTAAATGGATATCTCAATATGTTGATTGCTTGTGTTTGGGGAAATGGAGGGCTTGGGAGGGGTGTTAGTTGCCTTCCAATCACTTTCGACTATTAAAAAGAGCACTAGTCCTTTCGATTTCCAATCAGATGAGCCTTTTTGAAGTTTCTAACACATTACTTTCTATAAAAACCTTATATACCCCAAGGACATAACTTATAACTCTTGACCTGAGGAGTGTGGGGGGTTTGTCATCCTCAAAGATATAATTTCCAGAACTTTCAACTACGTTAACCAAAATGGTATATAAAAATTATGATTGGTTGTGTTTGGAAAAATAGTGATCGTGAGAGGGGGGCTAGCTGCCCTTCAATCACTTTTGAATACTAAAAATGGCACTAGCCCTTTCAATTTACAATCAAATGATCCCTTTTTGAAGCTTCTACAACAATGCTTTCTATAAGAACCTTATATGCCCCCAAGGTATAACTTACAACCCTTGCCCTGAGGGGGTTATCATCCTCAAAGACCGAATTTCCAAGACTTTCAACTGCGTTGAACAAAATTTTGTTTGCATTTGTTTGGAGAAATCGTGGGCGTGTGAGGGGGGGCTAGTTGCCCTCCAATCACTTTCAACTATTAAAAAGGGCACTAGCCATTTCAGTTTCTAATTGAATGAACCCTTTTTGAAGTTTCTACGACAACGCTTTCTATAAACACCTAATATGCTCCCAGGGCATAACTTTCAACCCTCGCCCCGGAAGGGGGTGGTCATCCTTAATTACCCAATTTCCAGAACTTTCAATTACGTTGAAAAAAATGGCTATTTCAAAATTTTGAAAAAAAGTTTCTACGACAAAGCTTTCTATAAAAACCTTATATACCTCCAGGGCATATCTTACAACCTTTGCCCTGGGGGCTGTGGGGGGTTTGTCATCCTCAACGACATAATTTCTGGACCTTCTAACTATGTTGAACAAAATATATCTCTCAAAATTTTGATTGAATGTTTTCGGGAAAATGGTGGGCGTGAGAGGGGGTCATTTGCGCTTCAATCATTTTTGACTTGTCCTCCAATCACTTTCGACTATTAAAAGGCCACTAGCCCTTTGGATTTCCAATCACATGAACCTTTTTTGAATTTTCTATGGCAACTCTGTTCTATAAAAACTTTATATGCCCCGGGCATAAATTACAACCCTTGCCCTGAGGACTGTGGGGGAGTGCCTTCTTCAAAGACATAATTTCTAGATCTTTCAACTACGTTGAAGAAAATTGGCTTTCTCAACTTTCGATTGGCTTTCTCAACTTTCTCAACTTTGAAATGGTGGGCGTGGAAGGGGTGTTAGTTGCCTTCCAATTACTTTCGACTATTAAAAAGGGCACAAGCCCCTCCGATTTCCAATTGAATGAGCCCTTTTCCAAGTCTCTACGACAACTCCTTCGATACTAAGTGCCCTAGTCTAAAACCAACAAAAAAAAATGAATAAATAAATAATACATTGTGCCAACATCGTTCTTTACTTAGGCAGCGCTATTGTGCTGCCTATGATTTCTGGTCGTTTTTGGTTAGAATTTTAACAGGTATTTGTATCTGCTAATCTTAAGTTTAAAATGGCCTTTACTTTTCTTTGAAAAACTTTTTTTACGGAAAGTTTTTTTTTAATTAATTTTACATAGATCAGAGGCAACGCAACAGCGTTGCCTATGGTGAAGGACATAAGGCACCAATGTTTTTTTTCCCAAAGGCACTTCATATGGAAGTGGTCGTCGCATGAACTTCGGGGGGACTTCATTCGATTGGAAATCGAGAGTTCTAGTGCCCTTTTAAGAGTCAAAAGTGATCAGAGGGCAACTAGCCTCCCCCCACGCCCTCCTGTTCCCAAATGCATCTCATAAAAAATTTGAAATAGCCATTTTGTTAAAATAGTTCAAAGATCATAAAACAAAAACTCCGGTGTTGATACAACCCTCCAGGGCCCGGATGCAGGCATTGTAATTTATGCCCTTTGGGCATATATGGAGAGGGCTCATTTGATTAGAAATTGAAAGTTCTAGTTCACTTTTTAAGAGACAAAGAGATCAGAGGGTAACCAGCCCCCACCCCTAATGCCTTTTTTCCCAAATACATCAGATAAAAATTTTGAGATAGCCATTTTGTTAAAATTGTTCAAAGATCATATAAAAAACTCCGGTGTCGACACTACCCCCCAGGGCCCAAAGGCAGGCGTTGTAATTTATGCCCTAGTTGCATATATGGTTCTTATGGAAGAGAAGCTCGTAAAAACTTCAAAGAGGGCTCATTTGGTTGGAAATTGAAAGTACTAGTTTATTTTTAAGAGACAAAAGAGATCGGGGAGCAACTAGACCCTCCCCCTCCACACTCTTTTTTCCTCAAACCCCCATCCGATAAGGACTTTGAGATAGCCATTTTTTTAAACAGTTCAAAGATCATATAACGAAAACTCCGGGGTCGACACAACCCCCCAGAGCCCGGGGGCAGGCGTTGTAAGTTACACCGTGGGGTTATACATGGTTCTTATGGAAGAAGTACTCATACAAAGTTCAAAAAGGGCTCATTTAATTGGAAGTTGAAAGTTCTAGTTCATTTTTTAAGAATCAAAAGAGATCGGAGGGCAAATATCCCCCCTCCATGCTCTTTTTTCTTCAAACCAATCCAATAAGAACTTTAAGATAGCCATGGTTTTTAAAACAGTTCAAACATCATGTAACGAAAACTTCAGTGTCGACACGACCCCCCAGGGCCCGTAGGCAGGCGAGGTAATTCATGCGTTAGGGGCATGTATGGTTCTTATGGAAGGAATACTCGTTTAAACTTCAAAGAGGGCTCATTTGGTTGGAAATTGAAAGTTCTACTTCATTTCTTAAGAGATAAAAGAGATTGGAGGGCAACTAGCCCCCCCCCCACCTCCACGCTCTTTTTTCCTCAAACCTATCTGATAAGAACTTTGAGATAGCCATTTTCTTAAAAACACTTCTTAGATCATACAAAAACTCCGGGGTTGACACAACCCCCCAGGGTCTGAGGACAGGCGTTGTAAGTTATACCCTGGGGATATATATGGTTCATATGGAAGGGATGCTCGTATAAATTTCAATGAGGCCTTATTTGATTCGAAATTGAAAGTTCTAGTTCATTTTTTAAGATACAGAAAATATCGGAAGGTAACCCCTCCCCCCTAATGCCTTTTTTCCCAAATGCATCCACTAAAAATTTTGAGATAATCATTTTGTTAAAAATAGTTCAAAGATCATATAAAAAAAACTCTGGTGTCAACACAACCCCCCAGGGCCCGGGGGCAGGTGGTATAAGTTATGCCGTAGGGGACATATATGGTTCTTATGGAAGGGGTACTCATATAAACTTCAAAAAGGGCTCATTTGATTGGAAATTGAGTTCTAGTTCACTTTTTAGAATCAAAAGAGATCGGAGGGCAACAACCCCCCCCCCATCCACGCTTTTTTTCCCTCAAACCCATCCGATAAGATCTTCGAGATAAACATTTTTTAAAAACACTTCAAAGATCATATAACGAAAACTCTGGGGTCAACACAACACCCCAGGGCCCGAGGGCAAGTGTTATAAGTTATCCCCTGGGGGAATATATGGTTCTTATGGAAGGGATGTTCATAAATCATTGATTCCAATCATTTGATTGGAAATTAAAAGTTCTAGTTCAGTTTTGAGAGTCAAAAGAGATTGTAGGGCAACTACCCCCCCCTCCCACCCCACACCCTTTTCCACAAATGCATCAGATAAAAATTTCTGAGACAGCCATTTTGTTAAAAACAGTTTAAAAGTCATATAACAAGAACTCAGGTGTCAACACAAGCCTTTGGGACCAGGAGCAGGCGTTGTAAGTTATGCCTTGGGGGCATATATGGTTCTTATGAAAGTGATGCTCGTATAAACTTCAGAGAGGGCTCATTTGATTGGAAGTTGAAAGTTCGAGTTCACTTTTTAAGAGGCAAAAGAGATCCGAGGGCAACTAGCCTACGCCTTTTTTCAAACCCATTCGATGAAAATTTTGAGATAGCCATTTTGTTAAAAATTGTTCAAAGGTCGGATGAGAAAAACTCAGGTGTTATCAGTTGTGCCCCGAAATCATGTTTGGCTCTTATGAAAGGGACGCTCGTATACGGCTCATTTTATCGGAAATGAAACGCTCTAGTTCACTTTTTAAGATCCAAGAGATCGGAGAGCAACTAGCCCTCTCGCCATGCCCTTTTTTCCCCAAACCCATCCGCTACAAATTTTGAGATAGCCATCTTTTTAAAAATAGTTCAAAAATTAGAGAACAAAAATTCCACTGTCGACACAACCCCCCAGGGCCCGAGGGTAGGCGTTGTAAGTGTTGTCCTGGGGGCGTATATGGTTCTTATGAAAGGGATGCTCGTATAAACTTCAGATAGGGCTCATTGGATTGGAAATTGAAAGTTCTAGTTCACTTTTTAAGAGTCAAAAGATATCCAAGGGCAACTATCCTCCCCCCCTCTCAATGCCCCCTTTTTCTAAAAGCCCATCTGATAAAGCTTTTCAATCAATCAATCAATCAAATTATTCAAAGGTCAGAAAAGAAAAACTCCTGTGTCGACGCAACCCCCCAGGGTCTGGGGGCAGTAATTGTAAGTAATGCTCTGGGGGTATATATGGTTTTTATCGAAGGGATGCACGTATAAAGTTCAGAGAGAGCTCATTTGATTATAAATTGAAAGTTCTCGTTCACTTTTTAAGAGTCAAAAGAGATCGGTGGGTAACCAGCTGCCTCCCCACGCCTTTTTTTCCCAAATGCATCCAATAAAAATTTTGAGAGAGCTATTTTGTTAAAAAAAAAATAGTTCAAAGATCATATAACAAAAACTCCGGTGTTGACACAACCCCCCAGGGCCCAGGGGCAGGCGATGTAAGTTATGCCCTGGTGGCATATATGGTTCTTATGAAAGGGATACTCGTCTAAACTTCACAGAGGGATTATTTGAATCGAAATTGAGAGTTCGAGTTCACTTTTTAAGAGTCAAAAGAGAGCTGGGGACGACTAGCCCCAACACCTTTTCTTTCTAAGCCCATTGGATAAAAATCTTTAAACAGTCATTTTGTTAAAAATAGTTCAAAGGTCGGATAAAAAAAATCTGTTGTCGATACAACCCCCCAGGGCTCGGGGGAAAGCGCTTTTAGTTAAGCGCTGAGGGCATGTATGGTTCTTATGGAAGGGATGCTCGTATAGACTTCATAGAGGGCTCATTTGATTCGAAATTGTAAGTTCTAGTTCTCTTTTTAAGAGTCAGAATATTAGAGGGCAACTAGCCACACCCCTAGTCTTTTTTCCCCAAACCTACCTGCTACAAATTTTGAGATAGTCATTTTTTAAAAATAGTTCAAAATTAGATAACAAAAACTCAGGTGTCGACACATCCCCCTAGGTCCCGGAGGGTTGGCGTTGTAAGTAATGCTCTGGGGGCATATATTGTTCTTATGGAAGGGATGCTCGAATAAACTTCGGAGAGGGCTCATTTGATTGCAAAGTGAAAGTTCTCGTTCACTTGTTAAAAATCAAAAGAAATCAGAGGGCAACTAGCCCCCTGCCCTCCACGTTCTATTTCCCTCAAACCCATGCGATAAAAACTTTGAGAGCGCCATCTTTTTTCAAAATAGTTTAAAGATCATATATTGAAGACTCCGGGGTCGACACCATCCTTCGGGAACCGGGGTAGGCGCTGTAAGTTGTGCCTGGGAGGCATTTATAGCTGTTATGGAAGGGATGTTCGTATAAACTTCAGAGAGGACTCATTTGATTAGAAATTGAAAGTTCTACCTTAGTTTCTAAGAGTCAAAAGAGATCAGAGGGCAACTATCCCCCCACGCATCTTTTTCTCCGCATGCATCCGATAAAAGTTTTGAGAAAGCCATTTTGTTAAAAATAGTTCAAAGATCAGATAAAAAAAAACTCCGGTATTGACATACCCCCCCCCCCCAGGGCCCGGGGGCAGGCTTTTCAAGTTTGGCCCTGGGGGCATATATGGTTCTTATGGAAGGGATTCTCGTATAAACTTCAGAGAGGGCTCATTTGATTGGAAATTGAAAGTTCTAGTTAACTTTTAAAGAGTCAAAGCAGGTCGGAGGGTAACTAGCCTTCCTTGCACGCCCTTAAAACCGCAGGCCACAACGCCACCTCAATTAGATATCCTGAGTCTGATGGTGCAACTTTTATCAGTATCACTTGTCTTTATGGACTGGTTTTCTCCCTTTTTGGAAATCAGTAAATTTTCTCAAACTTCTTACTATTGATGGGCAAGTTTAACCTTAAAGATTCTTATATATGTGAAATCAATTTGATTCCTTTAGCATTTTAATTGCTATCACAACTCCCTTTTTGAAGTTTTTGGTATTATTAGCCTGGGTTACTCCTCACGTAAAGTTTGTATGAATTGTTTAGTTAACGGTAGTTAGCTAGGATGAGGAAAGTAGGATATGAATACTTATTTTAGTTTTAGCCCATTATTTTTTATTAAACTGTCTTTGCAAAACTGCTGACGATAAAACTGCTGCTGCGAAAAGATTCCAATAATGCTGGAATTCTTGATATACGATATAAATCACTTGCTAATAATTTCCTTAATGGCTATTCCTTTTAAAAATTTCAATGATATAAAGGAAAATCATCATATTCTCTAGCATATTCAAAATTCTACCATTTGGAAACACACCCTCAAAACGTTAATAAATCAACATTTGGTCTTTTAATATTTTTGCTTCTGCAAAAGGGCTAGCAAAACCACGTGTTATCAGTTATATATGTATATATGTGATATAATTTAGGTTGGAAAACCCGAAGGTCATATACAAAAGTCGTGATTACATACATCTAACTGCGGACATAATAAAATCATAGGCAGCGCGCTAGCACTGCCTGAGTAAAGAACGATGTGGGCACAATGTTCGTGTGTTTTTTTTTTCTCCATACCCGGGCACTTCGTATCGAAGGAAGTGTCGTAGAAACTTTGAAAAGGGCTCATTCGATGGGAAAGTGGAGTGGCTAGTGCCCTTTTTAATAGTCGAAAGTGATTGGAGGGCAACTAGCCCTCCCACGCCAATCATTCCCCCAAACACATCCAATCAAAATTTTGATATAGCCATTATGTTCAGCGTAGTTGATTTCCAGCTCGAAAATATCTTTTTGAGGAGGACACTCCCCCACAACTCTCGGGGCAAGGGTTTTAAATTATTCCCTGAGGGTATATAAGATCTATGTTGACACAATGTACAGTTTTTTATTTTCTTTTCTTTAAAGCAGGGCACTTCATATAGAAGGGGTCGTCGTGGAGACTTCAAAAGGGCTCATTCGATTGGAAATCGCAAGTTCTAGTGCCCTTTTTAATAGCCAAAAGTGATTGGAGGGCAACTAGCCCCCCCCCCCCCTCACGCCAATCATTCCCCCAAACACATCCAATCGAAATTTTGAGATAGCCATTTTGTTCAGCGTAGTTGATTTCCAGATAGAAAATCTGTTTTTGAGGAGGACACTCCCCCACAACCCTCAGGGCAAGGGTCTCAAGTTATGCCCTGGGGGCATATAAGGTTTTTATAGAAGGCGTTGTCGTAGAAACTTCAAAAAAGGCTCATTCAATTGGGAGTTCAAAGGGCTAGTTTTCTTTTTAATAGTCGAAATCTGTTTGCGAAGTTTGAGCCTTATCTCTACCGTCCTTCAACACAAAATTTCCTACCATAAAAATCGTTTCTGGTGTAGCTGATGTAAGAATGCCATGAAGTAGGTCATCAGAACTTCCCTCCAGCCAATTTACCATAATTTAAGATAGCTTTCGGTACCTCAGGAGAAAATGGGTAATCCATTCTCTTCAACATCGCAGAGCGAGCAATTTTTCTTTGTTTCAGTACTTTCCCTAAATTTCCGAAAATTGCCCCCCCCCCACTGGCAGACAGTTTTCTCTCGAATGGATCCATAACCTTATAAATACAACCAGAATATTCAATTTAAAATATATTTCCTTTCCATAAATAGATTTAACTTGTCTATATAATACTAAGCTCTTGGATAGATCTAGTTCACACCACCGTTTCTGGAATTCTTGCTTTTCTAGTCTTACTCTCATCATTCTACGCAAACCTGTTACATAATTTCTTGGATCCATGTCATTATCCCATAAATGCGAAAAACCTTCCCAACCAAGCAACTTTTTAATGCGAAATGGTCAAAGCGTCAGTTTCCTCATACTTAATAATTCCTCATACGCTGCCCTAGCTAATCTGTCGCCCCTTAGCTTTATTAAATAAAAAAAAACAAGTTTTTTTAACTGAAAATAAGGAACGACGTTAAAACTTAAAACGAACAGAAATTATTCCGTATATGAAAGGGGATGTACACTCCCCAACGCCTCGCTCTCTACGCTAAAGCTTTTTATAGTTTAAAAAAATAGAGTTGTGAGAAAGTCAAATTTTAGCGTAAAGAGCGAGGCGTTGAGGAGGGCATATCCCCTTTCATATACGGAATAATTTCTGTTCGTTTTAAGTTTTAACGTCGTTCCTTACTTTCAGTTAAAAAAATTGTTTTTTTATTTAATTTTTGAACGTTTTTGGATTAATGCAGGTTTTGATTTTGGCTCACCGTACATGAACAATTAAAACACAATTTGCATATTAATTTTACTTTTTTTGGTTAAATGGCTTCCTCGAAACTTGTTTAATTTTATTTACGAACGTTTTTATTAGTAATAAATATACGTTACTTACGAATTAACTCACGTAACGAACTTCTATATTCATTGATTTTTAACATGTATATTAGGGGGTTCGCCCCCTAGTCTAACCTTGCTCTTTAAGCTAAAGTTCTAAAAGTTAAAATTCTAATTCTGTAAAAATGACCCCTTAATCACAAAGACCGTTAATTAGAATAAATAGCTCTTATGAAAATACTAAAAAATATTTGGCTTAAAGAGCAAGGTATTGACTATTGGGTGAACCCAATGACATACGTATTATTTTCTTTTCGTTTTAAGTTTTGATGCTGCTCCTTACTTTCAGTTGAAAAACTTGTTGTTTTTTATATTTAATTTATGATCTTTTTCTTTAATAAGGATGGGAAATCCGGCGCCCCCTTCATAGCAATGTCCCTTCCCCCATGAAAACTTCCTTCACTAAAAGACCTGACAAAAAAACCACCCCCCCCCCCACCTACCAGAAAAAATCCCCCCTGAAAAGGTCTGTATACTTCCCAATGACCAATACTATATGTTAACTTGGGTAAGGTTCATAACTTTCAGCCCTCTTCGGGGGATTAAGTCATCCTAAAAGACATAGTTATCATATTTTCAACCATGCTGAACAAAATGGCTATCTCAAAATTTTGATCGGGTGACTTTGGGAAAAAATGAGCGGGAGAGGGGGTCTAGGTGCCCTCGATTTTTTTGGTCACTTAAAAAGAGCACCTGAACTTTTAATTTCCGTTCCAATGAGCCCTCCCACGATATTCTAGGACCACTGGGTTGATACGACCACCCCTGGGAAAAAAAATAAATAAACACGCATCCGTGATCTTTCTTCTGGCAAAAAATGCAAAATTCCACATTTTTGTAGATAGGTGCTTGAAAACTTTATACAGTAGGGTTCTCTGATACGCTGATTATGATGGTGGGATTTTCATTGAGGTTCTATAAATTTTAGGGGCTCTTACCCCCTTTTTTCTAAAATCAGCCAAATTTTCTCAGGCGCGTAACTTTTGATGGGTAAGACTAAACTTGATGAAACTTATATATTTGAAATCAGAATTAAAATTTGATTGTTTTTATGTATCTATTGGTATCAAAATTCCGTTTTTTAGAGTTTCGGTTACCATTGAGCCGGGTCGCTCCTTACTTACAGTTGGGAAACTGTAGTCTACGAGAAAGTAATTAAAACTGGGAAAAAAGTTTGGTATGAAGGATCAAAAATTTGGATCATCATAACCAAAGTAATAGCAATAGAAGTAAAAAATAAAATGAATGAGCCTAAGCCAGACCATTCAAACATCTTATAAGCCCATAAAGCTAAATGTGTTAGCAACGCAGGAAAACTTGAAGGGAGACGAGGGAGACTCATTGGGGGTAGGATATGTAGAATAAGAATGGTTGGACATGAAAAAGATAATGAGAAAATAGGAAATTAGAATAAAAAAAGAGAACGATAGGCCAAACAAGTAGTATGCTAGAATGCACTGCGGCCAGTGATTGCGTAATATGCCTTACCACGGTCCAGTTACCTATTACTATGAACGGTACATGCCTTAGAAGACAGGTTTTCTAATGTGACACT
>JAQQPU010001547.1:0-49180 GCA_029168905.1 Artemia sp. Kazakhstan ARC1039 | reverse complement strand
TCCTCATTTAACTCAACCCCCGTGCAAGTGAACCCCCCTTGTAACTGAACCCCTGTATAAGCGAAACCCCCGTGTAACTGTAGCCCCTTTAACTGAACCCTCGTGCAACTCAACCCCCCATGCAACTCATCCCTCTCAAAACACTTCAGCCATTTCTTTTTAAATTGACAATACTTTTCAAACGTTACTTATGTATTATACAGACCACATTTCACCTACATAGAAAATTTCTCTTCCCCCATGAAAAATTCCTCCATGGAGAGATCCTACCACGTAACTCCCTCCCCCTCAACCCTCCATCGACCACAAAAAAAAACTGAAAACGTCTGTATACTTCCCAATAACCAATGCTATATGCAAACAATGGGCAAAGCTCATAACTTGCAGTCCTCCTCCCGGGCATGTGAGGGATTAAATCATCCTCAAAGACATAGTTATTAGATTTTTTTTTGAATAAATATGGCAATTTCAAAGTTTTAATCCGGTGACTTTGGGAAAAAATGATCCTAGGAGGGGGCTTAGTTGCCGTCCAAATCCTTAGGTCACTTAAAAAGGACACTAGAACTTTTAATTTCTATTTGAATGAGGCCTCTCTCAATATTCTAGGACCTCTGGGTCGATACAGTCACCCCTGAAAAAAAAACAAATAAAGACGCTAATTAGCCGTGAGGCATTCTTAACCATCGCAATACCTTTACGCTAATACCTCTTCACAAAAAAAATTCGCAAATCTCGTAAACTAAAGAAGTAATTACATCACTGTTGTTAGCCCCATCATTAATCTCTAATAATGTAAATGCACCACTCATTTTTTTTTCCTCTACTAATATCCTTGCAAATAAAAACTATTCTCTTTGAAATCAATTCTCTTACTAACATGAATTGTAAAGAAAACTATTACTCTTGTGGAACTCAATATTCATTTAACTCAACCCCCGTGCAACTGAACCCCCCTTGTAACTGAACCCCTGTATAACCGCAACCCCCGTGTAACTGTAGCCCCTTTAACTGAACCCTCGTGCAACTCAACCCCCCATGCAACTCATCCCCCTCAAAACACTTCAGCCATTTCTTTTTAAATTGACAATACTTTTCAAACGTTACTTATGTATTATACAGACCACATCGGCGAGGTAAAGCTAGGTCAAGTCACAATTTCATTCTATCGTTACTTTTCAATTAAGCTATTGAATACCTTCTAGCAATGTGTCTTGTAAGCGTCAAATCTATTAAGTATCTGATGTAAGCACCCCATTCTTTAATTATCCCGTGAGGCATTCTTAACCATCGCAATACCTTTACGCTAATACCTCTTCGCAAAAAATTCGCAAATCTCGTAAACTAAAGAAGTAATTACATCACTGTTGTTAGCTCCATCATTAATCTCCAATAATGTAAATGCACCCCTCATTTTTTTCCTCTACTAATATCCTTGCAAATAAAAACTATTCTCTTTGAATTCAATTCTCTTACTAATATGAATTGTAAAGAAAACTAAAAAGATACACCTGTTTTTCCGACACGGATCTAACCTAAAAAAAAAACTAGTATATCATGAAATAGAAATTCAGTTAATTGTGTCAGAAAAAACTTGAACCAGAACAGATTATAACCAACCTGTTTGGTACGGGCACGTACGCAAAGTATATACCTTCAAGCAAATTCCATATGATATTTCAAATTACTATACCATCTATAGAAATGATACCTCTTTGCAAATGACCCTGGTAACCCAATTACTTGAAAATACACACACATATCCATACCTCAGGCGTAGGGTTCAAATATATAGATGCCTGGCCCGTGTTAAGGCATATTACGCAATCACTGGCTGGAGTGCATTCAAAAAATGAGTGTCACATTAGAAAACCTGTCTTCTAAGGCATGTACCGTTCATAGTAATAGGTAACTGGACCGTGGTAAGGCATATTACGCAATCACTGGCCGGAGTGCATTCTAGCCTACTACTCAAACAAACAAAAATCAGTTGTAAAAAATCATTGTAATAAAACAATCAAAGCCCTAACCAAAGATACAAGATTTCTACAAGCAACCTAAAAATATGTCCAAAGTGGAAGAATTTAACTTAACCAGACAAAATATAGGTTAAAAAGTCAAAAGGCGTCATTGCTAAAGTTAAAGGTTGAAAATAAACACAATCAATGAAACAGGGCATTACAGGCTAAGGACTTATAACCATGAAATGCTATTAAGGACTTTTCTGACTAAGAGTCGCTTTTCTGACTAAGGCTAAGCTGGACTATATAAAAAGACACTATGTGTATTCCAGTTTACAAAAGGGCGTATCTGCAATGTATAAGGAACGGCTATGTGTATTAACTTGAAAATTTAAGGGTCACTAGTACTACTGCGACTACCTCTACAGCTAGCGGCGACTACAACTGTGACTGCTCGTAATTCTGATTAATTTTTACTATGACTACTTGCCATTGCAAGTACTTGCGGACTGCATCTACTTGCAACTGTGACTCCTTACAACTATGACTGCTTGCAGATTCGACAACGACTACTTGCGCCTGCGACTGTGACTACAGGTGACTGCGGTTACTTCTACTTGCGACTACTTTCAAGAAATTTTCTTGGGGATTTTGAGAAAATCAAAACACACTATGTGTATTCTGGTTGTCTAAAGGTCGCAAAGTTGAAACTTTCAGGGCATGTTGAGGCGGACGTTGAAAAGTACTTTTAGGGGAAATTGGCCCACCCTCGTTCAATTCGATGCCCCTTAAATACTGGCCAGAATTTTTAAACACCCAATTGTTTAAAATAGTAAAAAGATCAAACAGCTATGCTTCCGGGTATGCCATGCACCCACAGCCCACGGAGGAAGGGGTGTAAATTACCCAATTTTAAGGCTTTATTCCATGATCGTTTTTCCCAAAACTCCGGAAATCTTCCCTTCCATAAAATTTGTTTCTCGGAAATCAAATCACCCTGAAAATTCCCCTCAGAGAATTTCCCCGGAACGTCTCCATATGTAAAACGGACTTGTAAAAGAGAAAATGGGACAAATAAAAATAATTTCGCATAGGAGCTCTGTCAAATTTTCCCCAGGTAAAATTTCCCCTGGAAAGCTCACTCCTAAGAAATTTCCTCCTCACGGAAAATTTTCCCCGTGGAAATCTACCCTAAGGACAATATCCCCCCCCCCCTGAAAAATGTCTGTATACTTCCCAATAACAAATACTGTACGTAAGCAATGGGCAAATTTTATAACTCAAAGTCCTATCCCCAGGGGCGGGGGGGGGAGGTTATATGATATCCAAAGGTATAGTTTTGGGACCTTTAACTATGCTTAACAAAGTGGCTATCTCAAAATTTTTATCGAAGAATTTTGGGGGAAAAGCGACGTGGTAGAGGGGGGGGCTAGTTGTCCTCTAATATTTTTGGTCACTTAAAAAGAGTATTAAAACTTTTGTTATCCTTTTAAATGAGGCCTCTCCTGATCTTGATGTTCTAGGACCATTGGTTCGATACGCTCATCCCTGGGAAAAAGAAAAAAAAACAAATAAAAAACAAATAAACACGTATCCGTGATGTGATCTTTTTTCTAGCAAAAAAACACAAAATCCTTCATTTTTGCATATAGGAGCTTGAAACCTCTCAAAAGGGTTTTATGATAAGCTGAATCTAATGGTGTGACTTTCGTGAAAATTCTCTGACTTTTAGGTGTTTTCCGCCTTTTTCGAAAATCAGGCAAATTTGAAAATAAGATAACATAACACGATTTTATTATGAAACACCTCACACTGTCATGCCGATCAGTGCCAGTTCTTGTCATAATAAGGCGCTAAACACATTAAAATCACATCCATAGCCATCGTCATACAAAATTATACTTTGATTCGAAATATCACACAGTCAAACTAAAA
Source organism: Artemia sp. Kazakhstan ARC1039 (assembly GCA_029168905.1). Lineage (NCBI taxonomy): Eukaryota > Metazoa > Arthropoda > Branchiopoda > Anostraca > Artemiidae > Artemia > Artemia sp. Kazakhstan ARC1039. The sequence continues at coordinate 45,287 of JAQQPU010001547.1, read as the reverse complement.
CCTAAGGCATTGAAGGCTCGTACCCTCTTATGGGTAACACTAAACTTGATGAACCTTGTTATCAGTATAGTAAGATGATCCTTTTGATGTATCTACTAATATTAGGTTATTATTGAGCCGTCTCGCTCTTTCATTAAAATTTTTTACCACGAAGTGTTTGAAACTGAAATGTAGGTATGTTGCATGTTTTTTAAATCAAAAACCTGTGATAATTTTCGATTTGTATGATTTCAGGTTTAAAATGGATCATCGGCCTTTCGACGATACCTTCCAATTTTTATAAAATTTTGCACCCTTCAAGATTAGCTGCCGTCCCAAACTTTTGGCAGAGAAATATAAATGTTTTTTTTTTTATTATTGATCGGGTTGATATTCATTGACCAAGTACCCTTGATGAATGAAAAATGTGAATGACGGTTTTCAGACACGCGCTTGGCTTTTTGTGCTTCCAATCTTTTCAAAACTAATGGGCAAATCATTTTTTTGCCAATGGGACAGAGCAGATGGATTTTACGTAGTGTCCACAACTTTGGAGAATTATCTACCATTTATAACTGAAGTTTTCACGCACACTTGCATTTTGAAAGTAGGCTAACTGCAGTCAAGAACACATTAATCAAGAATCTAAATACTTTAGAACTAAATGGCTATGCTCTAGCAGGGTTTAAATTTTCAGTTTTTGGGGACTTCTCCTCATTCACAAAGAGGGACTTGTAAGCAAGAGCTGAGACCCTCCTTTTAAAGGACTTAGTATTACAAATTTGTGCTAATTGGTCTATATTTTATCCTTTTCCAATATGTTTCAGGGAATGAAATTTTTGTCTTCATACAAATAGTTACACAATGATTATAAGCCATAACGAAGTCTGGGGATTGTTAGTAATATGTTCAAGTGGCAGTCAGTCAGTGATATGCATAGCTTATAATCCTATTGTTCTATCCTAGTCATCCATCTATCCTAGGGCAGAACCAAGGTAGATAGTGATGGAATAAGGGTAATTCAAATAGTCTATGAGTTTCTATGAGTCATTTGAAGGGGAATCAATAACGCAATAGCTGTTATACATGATGCATTTTGAAACTAACAACATTGATTGGATGTCGGGAAATTGAGAATAAAGTTAGTTTTAAGGATGCAATTTTTTTCTTTTTGAAAGTATTTAACAAATGTCATCATTTCTTATTTTTACTTGGCCTTTTAAGACAGAATTTCTTTTGAGAGATGTCATTTTTAAAGCTTTTAGGGACTGAAAACTCCCGTATGGCATTCAATCGACAGCAAATAAATAAAATCAAAGCATTGCTCGCGCATCACTTTTATCGACAGAACTAACAAACGGTTGCTACAACACTTCACGTTGCCTCAACGGCGTATATTGAGCTTATGATTGTTTTAACTACGGATATCACTCTCTAATTCAGTTTTTTATAACTTACTTTTTACTTTATTTTATTCAAAGGATAAGCTTATTATTCAAATTCACTGCAATAGCACAGATCCAACTTTATTAAAAGACATAAAAACAAGGTTTAATAAAACTAACTTCCAAACAAAGTAAAGAAAACAGGGTCGTTAAAATCATCATAAGATGTTTAGAATTTAAATGAGGGTAAAAAAGACCTGATTGTTTTTCTTCATAGTAACACTGCTCAGAATAGAGCTAGAGGACTACAATGGTCCTTAAGGATTAGACCTTAGAGTAAAAAGTTGTGATGATCCTATCAGTGTTTGTCCTGGTGACAGCTTAAACTTATAACCATCTGGAATTATTCCACCAGCGGTTTATTACAAACGCAGTCATTTCTTAATTTCTTCAATTATATGCTGATGTAAAAAAGCTAATAATGAAGCAAAGGAAATAAATATAGGTATTATGAATTTTTATGATATTCCTAGCACCATACAAACTGTCATTACAAATACTAATTTAAAAAAAAAACTTAAAAAGAGGCTTTTTAAAGCAAAGAGCCAAATTAAGCTTAAGATGGGCATAAACAGAGATTTATGGCAATTCAACCTTAAAACAACCAGTAACTACGATCAAAGAATAAAAGAAACCCAAGACAAGCAGGAACTAAAATAAACATAATTAGTTCAAACATAAGGATAACAGATACTGATTTGAATGAATAACTAAGCCTAAAACGAGTAAAAATTTAACTGAATACTCAAGCAAAACTTAAAACGAAAAGAAATTACTCGAACAGCAATTTGACTGCTTCTTCTCCCCTCCCCCCCCTTCCCCCCTTTCTCCATTACCAGTAAGAGTCCTAAAGCCTATTCCGTCACCTGCGTTTTGTGGAAAACTACATGTATTTTGAACAGTATGCTTAAATTGCCAAAACATCGATGAAAAAAAAAATGACCATAACAATCAAGATGACTGGAAAGAACTGATGAAAATAAAATGAAGATTTAATATATCATGATATATTCCTAGAAGTCACAGAAGTTGAACCAAAAAAGTAGTTGAGTCCAAAAACTAACAAACAAACCAATAAGAGAGTCATGCATATTCCCGCCATTTACCCGTGCCCCAGCCATTTAAACATTTGCCTCTCAATTACTTGGACTATCTGTCTTGGCTTTTCTCTGTCTACCATTAGCCATGTCTTGATGCAACAACCTATGCAACCTACTGCAAAATACTTGATATATTTTGTAGACAGAGAAAAGCCAAGACAGATACTCCAAGTAATTGAGAGGCAAATGTTTAAATTGCTGGGGCACGGGTAAATAGCGGGAGTATGCATGACTCTCTTATTGGACACATACTTGTTTGTTAGTTTTTGGAAAGGTATACCTGCCTAGAGTCTCAGGCATGTTGACCAAGAATTTAAAATTGACATAAGACCAATAGATTGCCTGTTATGAGAGGCAAATAAGGCACGCCCGTCTATGGTCTTAAGAAGGTTGACCAAGAATATAGAATCGACATAGGGCCATAATAGTCATCCATATGTTTGATAAAATTATTTTTTTTAATTTCTGTTTGTTTTGAGTTTTAGGCATTCTTTGATATTAATTCTGGTCGTTTCAAGTCTGAACTATCATACGACATTATTTTCAACCATCTAAGTTTATTGTGACTTTACTTTTCTTGGAGAAACTTCTATTTCGGAAAGTTTTTTGAAAATTAATCATTATTTATTTTTAATTACCAAGATTTCATGGTTAAATGAATGAAAATTTTTCAGTTTTATAGTTTTTGGTTTTAGAATTGAAAATTCAATTTTAATTTAAACTCCTAAACTGTATAAGCTGACCTGAGTATTGGCTTTAATTGAATTCTATATAATTTTTGTATAAATTTAGGTCAATTTGAAATAAGGTTCGAAACGGTTCTTAGTCTAACATTCTAATTCAACAATAATTTACAAATAGTGTGTTAAAAAAATCCTTCTGATGCAGTGTTCAAACATAACATATAGATGAAAATGAAACAGGAGAACGAATATATATCAGAATAATCATGGGCGCCCATAAGCGGAATTTTAGGGGGGTGGCTTACCAAGTCTAATCAGCACTTCCAATACTGGTTAATAGAAATCTCCAAACAAAAATATATAAATATAAGGCAGCTTCATTTCGCCACGAGGAGGGAGAATGGCACCCCCTGACCCCCCTTACGGGCACCCATGGGAGACATCATTCAGTTCTTTTTATATATGACTATTTAAAATCTTTCATGTTTGACTTTTAGGTGAGTGTTCGCTAGTTTTGGTGCAGAAAAAAATAACCAAAACATAAAATATCATGTTTTGCATCCACTCTATTAGAAAAATTTACATTATTTCTATTCCTCAAATAATGCACGCACCGTTTTAACAACCTGGACACATATAGTAAATTTTTACTTAGTTCAATATCCCCTCAACATTCCATAAAGTTTCAAGTAAACACCGTCAGCCGTTCCTGAGATATTGCAGAAAACCCTTTTTGACAAATGGGATGCACGTGTCTTTCCATTAAGTACCACATTCCTCTCGTTATTCTCTGAAAGCCTCAACTGAATAAACTTTACCGTTCCTCGAATATTGCAGAAATGCCACTTTGAAGACCTGGATGGATATGGCGTTTCTTGATATAGTTCAACATCATATTAAACATTTCTTAAACGTTCTAATTTAATAATCCGAACGGAATTCTGATTAATGGATGATTCTTCTGGGCTTGGTCTGTTTTGACGGGCATTTTTCAGGTCGAAAAACCTCTTCTTAGTGTAAGGAGGCCTTAATTTTGTTTAATTTGGTAACTCAATTTTAGCAAAACTTGGAATTCCCTTTTGCTTCAATAGATCAGAAATAAAGCGACAATTTCAAATTAAATTGAATTTGAAAATAACTTCACTTTGTGTAACTAGTCATAAATCATTTAATAACATTTCTTTGTTCAAGAATCGAACGACATTTGAACCCGTGATAAATATTTGAAGACCTAATTTAAACTAGTTTTTGGTATAAAACAAGAAGGAATGCAAGGCCCTGAAATACTGGAAAAAAGACTACTTTTTAACAAAAAGTTGTTGATTGGCTAAAGGAGCAGGTGAGGTCGCTAAAACGGATCAAGTAGCAAAATGAATATAACTTACGGACGAGAGACAAGTCGGGGTATTTTTACCTCGGAACCAGTAAATATGAGTAAGTGTTTTCTTTATAAATTAGGATAAAAAGCTACTACTAGCTTGCACTAATTTCCTTTGAGAACCACTGAAATAAGATAATAAGCTTCAAAGAGATTTCTGTCACCTGGGCTAAACTCAGGTCTTATGCTGAGTTGAGTTAATAAATTTAAAACTTACATAGGAGACATAAATTAGTGCTGGAGTCAAAGCATGACATTTTAGTAGTTTTGGTGATTTGGGGCATAATTTGGTTAGAGTATAAATTAACCAAGACTTGGGTACTCTAGACAAAGTATAGACATTTTTGAGGATTAAAATAGAAATAAAATTAATTTCGTCTTAGAAACTGGAACTTGGGAATAACCTAAGGTTTAAGTACAAGATAAACCGCTTAACCTTAAAGAATAAATTAAAGAGCGTTTGCCTCCTCCTTCCAGCTTAGTTACCTTTGGAATTCACCGAGAGTTTATCAAAATCTTATATATAAGAAGGTTGGAACTAGAGGACAATAATATATTCCTCCCCTAACGAATTCTCTGACGTTATACGAAAGAGGGACTCTGTTTCCTCTTTTAGGCACTTTTGAATTTCAACCCGTGCTAATTTTATATAGAGGCTGCCCTGATGTTCTACGCATCGGCTAGGGAAGAAAGGGGATTTAAATTGCTAGATTAACATTTTCAATCTTTTTCGTCCCAAGATCCAATTTTCTCTAGAAAGTTGAAGTTTATCAAAGTTCCAAAGAACACTAACTTCCTTTTCAGGTTATAAAGCTGAAACTTGGTTTAATTGATACAAGTAATATGAGATCTGATAAAAAGATTATTCCTAGGTTCTGAGTAACAATAATTTAATGCAAAGAATTTTAATTAAACTGGTACCCAAGTTTGTCTTATTATTCAAGTGTAGCTCTTTCAATTAGAAGTATTCGATAGCCTAGAATTAACTTAATCCTTTTTTTCGGTAAACATTCGTGGATTGAAAAACCAGACCCACACAATATTAAACAGCATACCTAGAAGAGGCTTTGAAGTATTCAAAATAATTAAAGTTAGAATATTTTCCTTTTATTTCATTTTATAATAAATATCAGTTGTCACTGGATTCTGAGTACCGATTCTTACCCAAGCCTCAAGTATAACACGCTACCAAATTTTTAGTCCTGATAAGCAGGGACATCTTTACACTATAAAATTTATCTACTATGGGTTGCCTCCCCATAGTAGCAAAATAGTTATAGGCACGAATATTTAATGAGTTGGAGGTAATAGGTTCGGGACTATCTGTGCAGGATATCGACTCTTGTTGATAGAAGAGCATCGCCAAGTGCTGAAAACCATGTTTTGACCAAGATGGTCCCAGGATTGCACAAAGTCTCCGTTCATACTGGAGGTCCCAGGAACTTCTTACTGTCCGGTTCTAAGTCGGCTTAAGCACTTCGGCGAAGACTTGAGAAAATCCGCTGATTTCCGTCCTGCACTGGTATCTGGGATCATTTCTTTTCCTGAAGCCAAAATAATTTCAATGATTTAAAGAATATACAAATTGGAACTTGGAATGTTACGAAGTTGAAAAATGACTATCGTATCGACATTTTGACTGACGAATCGAGACGATTCGAATTGGACTTATTAAGAGTGTGAGAGACTCATATTCCAGGGCTTATGATGAAAAGAAGCTGCTAAGTCTTGTTTAGGCGGGGAAGGTATTAATAATAGAATACTAATTGCTCATTTTATAACTGAAAAGCTCAGGGTATCAGTTGTAATAGTATATGCCCCAGTTGAACCAACAGACGGAGATACTAGTGACGCAGATGAATGACACTTACAGTTACAGGAGCAAATAGACAGTTACAGCAGCAAATCCCAGGTAGAAATGTGATGTTTTTACTAGAAGATTTTAGCACCCAGGTCGGTAGAAATAGGGATAGATGGTGTCCTAGCCTAGGTAAATTTGGTGTAGGAAAAGAAAACAGTAATGGCTACAGACTTTTGCAATTTTGTATGTTTGCAATGTTTTACATAACAAGCTAGTTATAACCAATACAGTGTTTGGTCATAAAATGGCCGATAAGTAGACATGGTATTCACGTGCTGGTAAGACAGCAAACCTTATTGATTATGTTATAGTACACCGAAGACTGGTAGGATCAGAACAAGTTACTAGGGTATATAGGAGTGCTGTTATTGATGTTAAAAGTAAAGACCACCATCTAGTATTGTCTAGGGTTAATTTAAAACAAAAATTTCGGAAGGGTAACTACCTCCCGGGAAGTTATGATGTTGGTAGACTCCAGGATGAGAATTTGAGAGAAACTTTTCAGGAACAGTTGAATGCTAAACTTGATAGTTAAAAATTTTACAATCTGGATGATGGTTGGAATAATTTTAGAAAAACAATTTATGAAGTTGCTAATGGTGTCTTAGGGAAGAAAGCTAATACTGCAGCTAGAAATATTAGTGAAAAAGGTTCAAGTTTAATAGAGAGGAGAAGGGGCTTACACAAGAATTATCTTAGTGATAGATGAAAACAAAAGGAACGTAAAGAAAGTAAAGAAAGCATTAAAATATGAACTAAAGAGGAAGGGGAGGCCATGGATGAAATTGCAGAGGATCTGGAAGATGCAGCTAGATGGCATAATAGTAAAATATTGTATCGGTATGTTAATAAATTGAGAGGGAGTAGACAATCATGACTTGTTCCAGTTAAAGATAGGAACGGGCCACAATTAATGATAAGGAAAGCGTTAAAGAGTGATGGGAGGAACATTTTGAGAATTTACTAAACCGAGATACAGTTGCAGGAAAAATACAGAGGAAAATGAAAAAGTCTGTGATACCTTGGGCCTTCGATGTGAAGGAAGATTTTTTTTTTTGTGAAATAGAATTAGCGACAGTACTAAAAGTATTAAAAATAATAAGGCCCCCGGTGCTGATAGAGTGGTAAATGAGTTTCTTAAATATGGTGGCTCTGAGGTTAGAAATAAGTTACTGAAGATTATGAATATGATTTTTGAAAAAGGGGAAGTACCTAACGATTTTAGGAAAACCTTAATTAAACCACTGTATAAGAAAAACGGTAAGAGGGAGTGTCGTAATTATCAAGGCATTAGTCTGGCTTCTGTAGGTAGCATATTATTTATTAATATGATACTTTTTAGACTAAGAGATGCTGTAGACAAAGTTGTGAGAGAAGAACAGTGCAGTTTCAGAATAGGTAGAGGATGTGTCGACCAAATTTTCACTCTTCGGCTAAAAATTGAGAAGTGCCTAAGTTGTCAAACACCTTTGGCCCTCAGTTTTATAGGTTATGAGCAAGCGTTCGATTCTGTTGACAGAAGAGCTTTAGCAAAGGTCTTACCCTTGTAAGATATACCAGACAAATACGTTAAAGTGACTAGTGCTATGTACGAGAATGACACTGCTTCGAATAAGGTAGGAAATTAGATTAGCAGCTTTTTCTTTTTTTTTATTAAATCAGGAGTTAAGCAGGGTTGTGTTCTATCACCCTTTATATGGATTGTTTTGACGGACTTTGTCCTAAGGAGCACAGGAAAGGTAATGGGAGACCACGAAATCAAATGAGGATGAACATCTCTCCTGGACTTAGATTATGCTGATGATTTAAGCATCCTAGATGAAAATGTGAGCAAAATAAATGAACTTTTAGAGGTTTTGTGAGTTCAGGGTGCTAGAATAGGTTTAAAAATTAATGTTAAGAAGACTAAGTCACTAAGGATAGGAATAAGTGAAGATGAAAGGGTTACTTTGCGTAACAAAAAGATTTATCAGGTGAGTAGCTTCAGTTGCCTTGTAGTATTGTTATTAAAGACGGTGGGAGCAGTGAAGCTGTTAAAAGTGGAATAACCAAGGCTCAGGTGGTTTTTTCACAGTTGAAAAGAGTTTGTAAGAATAAGAAGATAAGTCTGCAAACCAAGATCAGAATACTGGAAGGTACAGTGATGACAGTGGTCAAATATGGCTCTGAAGCATGGGCACTCCGAAAAGCGGATGAAGATTTACAAGAGGTTTTCCAGAAAAATTACTTACGGATTGTTCTGGGTACCCGACAGACTGACCATATTTCAAACTGCTGTATGAAAAATGTGGTTCAATCCCACTTTCTAGGGCATTAATGAAAGAAAGGTTGAGATGGCTAGAGCAATTTCTGTGGATGAAGGATGACAGATTGGCGAAGATTGTCATTTTCGGCCAACCGTCTACGGTTTAATGGAAAGCAGGTCATCCTCGTTTGGGATGGGAGGATTTCATAAAGAAAGATCTAAAGGAAATGGGAGCTTTCTGGGAAGGTGTAAAGGGGGGGCTTTGAATAGATTGGAATGGAGGAGGAGCGTGCGTAGATGCGTTGGCCTCAGACGGCATGGCGCTGCGGTAATTTTTTAGTAGTAGTAATAATCTTAACGGTTTTCAAGATACTGCAGCTACACCTACTGACAACTGGGATGCACGTAGCGTCTTTAAAATCAAGATCCCCCTCAACATTCTTCAACCTAATGCTCTTAAATTTCAGTCTATTACTCTTATCTACTCCTGAGATACGCCCAGACACGCCAATTTGAAAAACTTGGATATACTTCGTGTATTTTTATTTAGTGCAAAACTCACCCTCCACACTCCCTGAAATGTTTTAATAAACCTTATAAACTTTATAAACTTTGCCATTTGTGAAATATTACAGATAAACCTTTGTGAAAACCTGGAAGCACTATACCATTTCCTCAAGCAGCATACAGTTAAACTCTTTTGAATTATTTCAATAGCTATAGTTGTATCAGTAGAAGCAGTAATATTATTTTTAATCACAGTCGCAATGGCAGTAGTAGTAGCAGTACTAGCAGTAGGCGAACGTCCTACAGATATGTAGGCTAACTCCATAGGAGATGAGGACCAAGGGAGGATCTAGTCTCTGGGGGGGGCATAATAGAAACTGGAGCATCCTCTCCCGGGGCCTTAAATACAGGTAGAGGACGAAGAAGTCTCCTAGAAAAAACAATCAGCAGGGCTCACCGGCGTGTGGACACGTAACCGTGAACTGCGAACCTTCTCCCAGCACTGGGTTAAATTGTATGGTGACATAGATCACCATCGTGAAAAGATCCTCTATAAGAGGACAACTGTGGTAGGGTGTAAGATCCAGATCAATAGACAAAGGACTCTGGAAAGGGCTGCCTCGACCTTGTCGGGTACCCAAAAGACTGGGAACCTTGCGGTAAACTCTATTCCTGAGAAACATCAATGGACCTCAGATCAAGAAAATCTATGAATACGGCTATGGCATTCCTAGAAAACAAGACAACCACATTGGTCACACTATCCTAACGATGAGGACGCATGCTCAAAATTGGGGTCTGATCACGAGCTAATCCTTGGAAAGACCCTACTTCGTCTTGCTTCTCGGAGGAAGAATGAACCAAAAGCCCGAATCAAGAATCGTAAGTTGCAAGATAAAGAAGTTCGGCAAACTCTAAACATGGACCAAACGAACCGTTTTGATACCCCAAACTTGAATGAGCAGGAAAGCCGTGAACCTGAGCAAAGATAGAAGACCTTCAAAACAGTCATAAGAGAGACCACTAAAGAGATCCTAGGCCGAACGAAAGTGATACGACAGCACTGAGTTACCAACAGAAACCCGTCAATAGTCAAAGAGCGAAGGAAAAACATGAGTCGCCCTAAAGATGTCACGAAAAAGTTACGCAGACAGGTCGAGCACTCTGCTCATCTAGACCGTCACGAAATATGGGAAGAGACTGCTTTGTCATTAGAAAAACTTGTGGTTTCTTTTCTAGTGTTCAAAAAGAACCTTATAATGTCGAGCTGGTAGCCCAAACAAAAGCATAAATACTCAAAGCGATTAAGGCGCTGAAGAACAACAAAGCCCCAGGTGAATTTGGTCTCCCCCGGCGAATATACAAACCATGGTCCGGTATCACTATGGAGCAACTCCATGGTGTCCATTAAGAAGTAGAGAGGACCTACATTTTCTCAAAGAATTGGAAGACATCAGTCATTCTCCCTTTTTAAGAGAAAGCTAATAAAACTGAGTGCAAAAATTACCGACGAATAAGTTTAATTGACACTGCAGTAAAAAATTTTGGGATTATTCTTCTTAACTGCTTCAAAGGGGCAAAGGAGAAAAGAACCCGTGAAAACCGAGCCGGTTTCCGTCCTGGTATAGTCTTTGCTGACAGTATTTTTGAGCTCCGCCTCATTAGCGTTTTGAAAGGTATAATTTGCCCCTGATTCTGATATTCCTGGACTTAATTTCCGTCTTCGAATCGATCACTTGCCAAAACTCTAGAAATTTCTATAAAGCGACCGAATGCCCCTGAAATTTGTCAAATTTCTTAAAGCATACTACAAGCAGTCAGTGAGCCGATTTCTCGTTTATAGAAAGGAGAGTAAATAATTCCCAGATGAGCTTGGAGTAAAACAAGGCTGCATCCTGTCTCCAACTCTGTTTAACTACTGTTTTGATTGGATGCTTGAAAATGTTCTCATCCAGGAGTTCAGATTGGACAGAATATTTCAATTGGAGACCTTGAATACGCTGATGATTCTGGAATTCTCTCACACCTAGAGAAAGCTCAATCTATGCTCGATGATGTGGTTACTTGGGCAGACCACATTGGCTTGAAAGTCTGTATAGGGATGGCAAAATTTATGGCAACAAATCACACAGATTCTCTTTCGCTAACTGTCATTCAAGTAGAGTTGGATCAGGTCAACAGCTTCATATACCTTGGCTCCCAGCTTTGTACTGATATATCTTCAGACACCGATATTCATCAGCGACTTCAGGAAACACAAACGTTCTTTACTTCCCTCAGAAAATTATTGTGGAACCAGTGTTAAATCAGTGATCGAACTAAAGTTCGATCCTTCGGACAATCCTTCTTTATGGATGTAAAACTTGGTAAGTGAAGCAACTGCAAAAAAATGCACTAAAACTGTTTGAGCATAACTGTGTGCATAGCATCCTCAGGATAAACCTGAGTGATTACATACCAAACGTAGATATACGACGAGTGTTTGGTATCAAGAGATGCGTTACCATCACGATCAAAGAGCGTCGATTGAAATGGTTCGGCCATGTCCTAAGGAGGCCAACAGAGTACTTGCCTTGCCAATCCTTCTACTTGAGCCCCCCAGCTCATGGAAGAGACGCCAAGAAGGACAGCAGAAAAACTCTAAATCAGATCTTGATCCTATTGGGGGTTTCAGAAAGTTCAGTCACAGATGGACAACTCAATGGCTCCCACTTGCAACACAGCTAGCAGCAGACCGCACTATATGGTCCAAATAGGTCTCGAAGATCCTTGATGCTTGTCAAGGTGGAAACGCCTGAATCCCACCGCAGGTATAAGTAAGTAAAGAGCCTGGATGAGATGCTGAAATTAAATTTGACAGAGAGCCACCCGATAGCACCAAAGCCAAAAGAGTCCTCTGGTAATAGCTTTATCTACTTTATTATCCATTCTTTGAATTTTGTTAATAAAAAGAGAGAAAACTGAAGTTGATTTACTATTTGGTCGTTTCAAAAAAATGTATGTAATATCATCTTGTATATGAAGATAATGTCTTTGTCAGAAATTATATTTTATTTCAAAATTATCCTTGTTAATACAAGAGACATTTAGACATAAAATTAGCCCTTATACATATCTCTATGGATGTTTCAGTGCTCCTATGGCGGCAACGAAAAAAGGAAAAATGAGAACTTAAAAGTAGACTCACTACTGCTTCATATGCGAGAAAATAAGTCTCATCGTTTCCTATGATGGGGGACTATAACTCTCCTATATACAGTTTTTAGCTATGAAGATTTCATGGTGTCGTTTTTATTTTGATTCGATACCTTTTTTGTGGAGTTTCAGGATGTTTTTCGAAATTCCCATAAATCTGTTTCCCCAGTAAACTTTTACCATTCAGATTAATCGAAATAGTAGTCACAATTCTTGAATCAGACTCCAGTGACGATTTCTTTTCATTAAAAATTTTTCCTTAAAACACGTTTTTCAAATTTTAGGTTACTATGGGATTCGTTTTTTAATATGTTGCGGCACCGTATAACTTAAAAGTTTTTTTAATATTACTGAGCTATTACGCAATGGAAGGAGTTCCCTTACAATCCACCCAAAAAGGATTTAGTGGCTGAAGCACAGAAAGTACTATCGTTTTTTTAAGCATTTAATTTGGAATAAATACAATTCATCTTGCTCTGGCCTTGGTAAATTTTCCATTTAATTCCTTTTATGCTTATGGCATGAAAGATGCTATTTTCTGTGGAAATGTTTCCAACAGTTCAATTCCGTTGGCTCCTTCTGGAAAGCAATTAGTTCTACTGATTAAAAGATAAAATAAATTCTTCCTTAGCACCTAATACAGAATGAATCAATAAAACTATATAAGTACTGCACAGCTTGACTGGTTCAGTTCAAAAGGAACTACGTAATTAAATATAAATTTGGCAAGAGAGCCAAAAAAATGTGATACTAATTTTACTATTAATAGTGACTCTTTTTCCTTTTTTATTTTGTCTTTTTTAACCTTTGACACAGATTTACATCCCTTTAAAACACAATACGACTGGTAGTGTAGTATTTTCTTGCATATAATTTATCTGTATGTTCATCAGTATATTCTTAGAGATATTAGAAGACAAAAGTATGTTTACAAATATGTGTGCTGACAAACACATGTTTTGGTAGAATCGTCATTGATCGCAACCTTATGAAGGATAACTTATCAGATACCACATATGTATCTTTATCAGTCTTCAATGCTATATTATTTTTTTCCTAATGACACTTCATATAGAAGGGGTGGTCGTATAAACTTCGCATTCAATTTGAAATCAGAAGTTTTAGATCCTCTTTAAGAGTCCAAAGTGATTGGAGGGCTACTAGCCCCCCCCCTACCTATGCCCCTTTTTACCCAAATGAATCCGATCAAATTTTGAGATTGCCGATTTGTTCAAAATAGTCGAAAGGTAAAGTAATCCTGCTGGGGTTTACAGTCCCCAGGGAGAAGGCTGTAAGTTATGCGAGTTGCCTATTGTTAACATATAAGGTTTTTATTGAAATTGATTAAAACAAAACTTTCCAAAAAGAAGTTTTTCAAAGAAAAGTAAAGGTCATTTTAAACTTTAGATCAGCAGATACATAATTCCTGTTATAATTCAAACTCAAAACTACCAGAAATTAAATAAACAATCATAGCAAAAAAACATACAACAAGTAATAACATAAATGAATAAACAAATCTTGAAGCGAGTAATGCTTAAGTTGAATGTGCAAATCAAGCTTAAAATGAAAAAAAATTGCCGTTGAAGTATGAATGAAACCCAAACCGAAAAGAAATTAAATAAACAATCAATGCAAACAAATATATAATAGATACTAATATAAATGAATAAATAAATCTTAAAACAAGTGAAACTTAAATTGAATATGCAAATCAAGCTTGAAATGAACAAAAATCACTGCAAACAAGTGCTTGGGTATCGCTTCCTTTCCTCACTGTAAAAGTCTAAAACCTACTGCGTCATTGGCACTTTACTTAAAACTACATGTGTCTTGAACAGTCTTGGAAAATATAAACAAAATTAAATTTAATATTTTATATATAATGATATTAATTGTTGAAATATTCATCAGTTCAAGATTATATTTCACTGTAATTTTATTTTAATTTTCAATTCTGTAATAACAGGAACAGAAAATATTTGTAATGTAATTTGTTTTAGTGAAGCGCCAATAACGCAGTAGGCTTTAGTTTTTACAACTAAGGCAGGGGGCAGTATTCCAACTCTTGTTTGTAGTGAAGCTATATTCTTCTTGAACAATCTTAGAAAGAGCTAATAAATTAAACCGAATATTTGATGTATAATGATATTAATTGCTCAGTTCAAAATTTTACTGTAATTTTAAAATTTATTTCAATATTAAGTACAAAAGAAAATATTTGTAATATACTTCGTTTTCAGTAAAGCGCCAATGACGCAGGGGGCCTTAGACTTTTACAGTGAGAGAGGCAAGCCATACCCAAGCTCTTGTTTGTAGTGATTTTTGTTCATTTCAAGCTTGATTTGCGTATTCAATTTAAGTTTCACTCGTTTTAAGATTTGTTTATTGATTTATATTAGTATCTATTGAATGTTTGTTTGCATTGAATGTTTATTTAATTTCTGTTCGTTTTGGGTTTTATTTATACTTCAATAGGAAAATATATTTTTCGTTTTAAGCTTGGTTTGCATATTCAATTAAAGCATTTACTCGCTTTGGGTTTCATTTATTCTTTGATAGTAATTTATGGTGGTTTTGAGTTTGAATTTTAACAGGTATTTGTATCTTTGATCTTATGTTTAAAATGGCCTGTACTTTTCTGTGAAAAACTCCTGTTTTGGAAAGTTTTTGCTAATTAATTTTTGTTCGTTTTTGATTGCAAAAGTTTCAAGTTTTTAAAAATTCCTTATTTAAAAATCAAACTTTTTTTCAACATCAAATTTTCACCACAGTATCAAAACTGGAATCAAAATAACAATACAAAAGTAAAAAAAAAAATCATCAAAAAGATCAAAGAAAGCATCAAAGTAAAGAAGGTATCAAAGTAATAATAAGCAACTTGCACCGTAAATCGGGGTTGCCACATAAATAATTAAATCCAAGTATTGAAGTAATCAAAGTGTCAAAGTTACAATAAGCAAGTACCGTAGCTCAGAGCCATTTCCCCGGGGCCGGGGGCAGGGGGTTCAACCCTGGAAGCATAGTTCTTTGGCCTTTTGAACTTTTTTGAACAAAATAGAAATCTAAAAAATTTTACCAGATGCCCTTTGAAAAAGTGGGGCGTGGGCTGAATACCCATTGATCACTTTTGACTCTTAAAAAACCTAGAAGTTTCAATTTCCGATTTAATGAGCCCCCCTCCAAAATTAATATGGCCACCCCTTCCAAAAAAATCTTATGTTCTAATAATAGGCATCTCACACATAACTAACCTCTCTCTTTCTTCTGGTGTTTTCCCTCATTTATTTAAAGTTGCTAATGCTTTACCTTTGCATAAAAAAGGTGATTCATCACTAATCTTAAATTACAGACCCATTTCTCTTTTTCCTGTCATCTCTAAGGTTGTTGAAATGGTAGTGTATCGTAGACTCTCTTTATTTATATTTAGTACTAATACGACTGCAGGAAATTCTTTCATAACTAACTATCAGTATGGTTTTCGTCCCACTTTCTCTACCCTGTATGCACTTTCAGATGCAATAGAGTTTGTGCGTGTTAACCTGGCCAAGGACTTTTGTTTTTTGGGTCTATTTCTTGACTTTTCAAAGGCCTTTGATATGGTTGACCACTCTGTTCTTTTTTATAAACTATGTTTATTTGGAGTACATGGAGTCCCACTAGAATGGTTAAGGTCTTATCTGTCAGGAAGATTTCAGCATGTTTTGGTTAATGGTAATTCTTCCACTACTTTGCCTATATTGAAGGGTGTCCCGCAGGGCTCTGTGCTTGGACCACTTTTGTTTTTAATTTACATTAATTATCTCGTTGATGGTCTTCATCCCCTTGTGCACCCTATTCTTTTTGCTTATGACAGTAACTTTTTCATTGCTGCAGTAGACCTGCCATCAGTAGTGAGCTTGTATAAGATTTGACGACTACATTGACGAATACAAGAATATACAGTGCAAAGGTTTGAGAACTACAAGAATATACAGTTTCAAGTGGGCTTTTTAAAAAAGCTGGCAACCTATAAAGTGGTCAAACACGTTTTGAAACTATAGTCAAGATTATGTTTTTGTTTTTTTAAATCGTGAACTAGAGATTGTCAAATTGCGTATTTAGGAATGATTTTGTAGGAAAAACTGTCCATCACCCAAGCGTTATCCACTGTTCCATTTCTTTGAAGTCTGTGCTATCAAGAGTGGTTTCTGATTTTTGGACAATTGCCTTTAGCCGAGAATAACTTGATATGAATGTGTCGGTAGATAGCATTTGCGAATTTGATCCTATTAAGGTGGAGAAAAAAAAGGGTTTAGCATTTGCGAATACTTCGATGTGTTCTGTATAATACACAAGTGTTGGGGTGATGAGAGCGGGGTGTCTTAGAGTACTTATAGTGTGATAGTGGAGGGGAGAGTTGCTAGCAAAAATCCCGTTTGGATGACTTGAAATAAAAATTTTTAACAAGAAATCTCTGAAAAAAATATTTTTGGAGGGATGGGGTGATGAGAGCGGGGTGTCTTAGAGTACTTATAGTGCTGTACTGTGGGTCAAATTCCTAGCGAAAAACCCGAGTGGATGACTTGAAAATAAAATTTTTAAAGAGAAATGGCTGAAAAGTGTTTTGGGGGAGATGGGTTGATTGGCAGAAGGATGTCTTGAAATAAAATTTTTTAACAAGAAATCTCTGAATAAAATATTTTTGGAGGGGTGGGGTGATAGGAGCGGGGTGTCTTAGAGTACTTATAGTGTGATAGTGGGGGGCGAGTTGCTAGCGAAAAACTCTTGTGAATGACTTGAAATAAAAATTTTTAACAAGAAACCTCTGAATAAAATATTTTCGGAGGGATGGGGAGATGGGAGCAGGGTATCTTAGAGTACTTATAGTGCTGTACTGTGGGCCAAATTCCTAGCGAAAAACCCGAGTGGATGACTTGAAAATAAAGTTTTTAACGAGAAATGGCTGAAAAGTGTTTTGGGGGAGATGGGTTGATTGGCAGAAGGATGTCTTAGCGTAGTTATAGTGTGATAGTGGGGGGGCGAGCGCCTAAAATCTGAGCTAATAAGGGTTATAAAATTTGAGCTAATAAGGGTTTTTGACCGTAAACTCTAGTTTTTTTTTGTAAGAAAATTATGGAAAATACAATTCTCTGGTTCAAATGTGAAACTTAAGTCCGGTTATGGATCGAAAAATAAACTATTTCTGTAAAATCTAAGCTAATAAGGTTTTTTGACCATAAACTCTAGTTTTTTGTAAGAAAATTATGGAAAATACAATTCGTTGGCTCATAGGTGAAACTTAAGTCCAGTTATTGATCGAAAAATAAACTATTTCTATAAAATCAAAGCTAATAAGGGTTTTTGACCGTAAGCTCTAGTTTTTTGTTAGAAAATTATGGAAAATACAATTCGTTGGCTCACAGGTGAAACTTGAGTCCAGTTATGGATCGAAAAATAAACTATTTCTACAACATCTAAGCTAATAAGGGTTTTTGACCGTAAACTCTAGTTTTTTGTAAGAAAATTATGGAAAATACAATTCTCTGGTTCAAATGTGAAACTTAAGTCCAGTTATGGATCCAAAAATAAACTATTTCTGTAAAATCTAAGCTAATAAAGGTTTTTGACCGTAAACTCTAGTTTTTTGTAAGAAAATTATGGAAAATACAATTCGTTGGCTCATAGATGAAACTTAAGTCCAGTTATGGATCGAAAAATAAACTATTTCTATAAAATCTAAGCTAATAAGGGTTTTTGACCGTAAACTCTAGTTTTTTTGTAAGAAAATTATGGAAAATACAATTCGTTAGCTCAAAGGTGAAACTTAAGTCCAGTTATGGATCGAAAAATAAACTTTTTCTGTAAAATCTAAGCTAATAAGGTTTTTGACCATAAACTCTAGTTTTTTGTAAGAAAATTATGGAAAATACAATTCGTTGGCTTATAGGTGAAACTTAAGTCCAGTTATGGATTGAAAAATAAACTATTTTTAAAAAATCTAAGCTAATAAGGGTTTTTGACCGTAAACTCTAGTTTTTGTTAAGAAAATTATGGAAAATACAATTCTCTGGTTCAAATGTGAAACTTAAGTCCAGTTATGGATCGAAAAATAAACTTTTTCTGTAAAATCTAAGCTAATAAGGATTTTTGACCGTAAACTCTAGTTTTTTGTAAGAAAATTATGTAAAATACAATTTGTTGGCTCATAGTTGAAACTTAAGTCCAGTAATGGATCGAAAAATAAACTATTTCTATAAAATCTGAGCTAATAAGGGTTTTTGACCGTAAACTCTAGTTTTTTTGTACGAAAATTATGGAAAATACAATTCTCTGCTTCAAATGTGAAACTTAAGTCCAGTTATGGATCGAAGAACAAACTATTTCTGTAAAATCTAAGCTATTAAGGGTTATTGACCGTAAACTCTAGTTTTTGTAAGAAAATTATGGAAAATTAAATTATCTGCTTCAAATGTGAAACTTAAGTCTATTTTTGGATCGAAAAATAAAACTATTTCCGTAAAATCTGAGCTAATAAGGGCTTTTCACCGTAAACTCTAGTTTCCTGTAGGAAAATTATGGAAAACACAATTCTCTCGTTCAAATGTGAAACTTAGGTCCATTTTGGATCGAGAAATAAAACCATTTCCGTAAAATCTAAGCTAATAATGGTTTTTAACCGTAAACTCTAGTTTTTTGTAAGAAAATTATGGAAAATACATTTCATTGGGTCATAGGTGAAACTTAAGTCACGTTATGGATTGAAACATAAACTATTTCTATAAAATCTGAGCTAATAAGGGTTTTTGACCGTAAACTCTAGTTTTTTAAAAGAAAATTATGGAAAATACAATTTTCTAGTTCAAATATGAAACTTAAGTCCAGTTATGGATAATCATAATGATGAGGACTGATGGTTCTAATTCAGTATTTTTTTCTTAAAAACAAACTTTTTATTAAACTTCGAGATTATTCAACTTTATTTATTTTATTTTTTTTTGTATGTATCTTAAAATGACAAAATATGCTTACGGCTCTAACAATTGTACTCTATGATTGGTCAGAGACACGATGTGGCTTTCCCACTGGTATTCTATGTCCGGTTATCGACGCTACCTAGTCTATTGCATGCATTATATCAGTATTTTTCATGTAGTTTAACGATAAACACATAAGTCATATCCTTAAAAAAACAAAGTGAAGATGGAGCATTTTAATAAAGTTTGTTCACATGACAATGTTATTGTAGCAATGAATGCCGACAAGGAGAAGTATTTAAACTATGAAACAAGTACAAGTGGTAACACTATTGGAAATGTATGCATGCATTCTCATGACAGCAAGGAATTAAATTTCTTTGGAATACCGAAAAAATTCAACTCTTATGTTGACGGTTATGCGAGATTGAGATCTCCAGAGATGATTACACTCAAAGAGAATGCCAACATAAAAATAATCGTTGATGATAGGGGACAACTCCTTGTATTATTGCAGGTAACAAATTACCTACTGATACAATCAATCTTCAGCTTTTGGGTATTATCATTCAATGGAAGGTCAATAAAAGAAAGACCTACTCTTCTACTAATATCGTAAACCGTATCTTGTCTACGTGCTGAAACTGTTACCTGTGTAAAAATAATGTGATAATAGACAGTGAAATTGCCATAAAAATAAAAATGGCATTGTCAGAAAATATCACTATGGAATATAAAGATGAATCGATGAAAAACAAAGCACCAGCAAACGTTACTGCAATTGATCAAACAGTCAATGAACCAAATAATACCAAAGACGAACAGCATATTGACCCTGTTGATGAGACACCAGTAAAAATTGTGTATGACTCTAAATTGAATAATGATTATTCTACTGATTACGAACTAAGAGAAGACAATAGCTACATAATCAAGAGAGAACATGGTGAACTATTTTATGGAACAGATTCTAGATGTCCAAAGTTAATCATTTATATTAATAATGTATCATAATATATTTTTGTATTAATATTCTACATAGCATTATTTCATTAAAAATATATTTTGCATTATATTGTTATGCGTTCATTATTTTTAGAGTAAGCTAGCATATCAAACGTTTAAAATGTCTATTAAAACGTCGGAGATGTAATAAAAGTAATTAGTATACATCTATTGTCAGACACATGGGATAACATTGACAAAATCTAGGTATCAGAATGAATAAATTCTATATCAACCTCCGTTGTTGGATATGTCATTATGTCATTATGAAAAAATTGTGAGTAAGTAAGTAAGTAAGTAACAAACTCTTCCTTGAATTCACCTTTTGGATACACAATACAGAAATTTAATTCAGGAAATTATGAAAAAAATTGAACAAATTCTTCATTAACATTCATTATCGATTGAAGTCGTTTCCTAGACAGACAATACAGCAATTTCACAAAATCCAAGCATAAGAGTGATTAAATTCTATATCAACATCCATTTCTCAGATACATAGGAAAAAATTGACAAAATCTAAGTGTTAGAGTGAATAAATTTTATTTAACAACATTTTTTGTCAGATACATCGAATAAAATTGACAGAATCTAACTGTCAGAGTGAATAATTCATTTACCAACATCCTTTGTCAGATATATCAAATAAAATTGACAAAATCTAAATTTCAGAATGAATAAATGCTTTAACAACTTCCTTTATCGGGTATGTCGGATAAAATTGACAGAATCTAAGTATCAGAGTGAGTAAATTCTATATCAGCATCCTTTTCTCAGATACATAGGATAAAATATCGGATAAAATTGACAAAATCTAAGTATCAGATTGATTAAATGCTATATCAACATCCATTTCTCAGGTACATGGGATAACATTGACAAAATCTAGGTATCAGAATGAATAAATTTTTTATCAACATCCATTGTTGGATATGTCATTATGTCTCTATGAAAAAATTGTAAGTAAGTAAGTAAGTAAGTAACAAACTCTTTCTTGAATTCACATCTTGGATACACAATACAGAAATTCAATTCAGGAAATTATGAAAAAAATGAACAAACTCTTTGTTAAAATTCATTATCGATTGGAGTCGCTTCCTATACAGATAGACAATATAGCAATTTCTCAAAATCTAAGTATAAGAGTGATAAAATTCTATATCAACATCCATTTCTCGGATACATAGGAAAAAGTTAACAAAATCTAAGTGTTAGAGTGAATAAATTTTATTCATCAACATCTTTTAGATACATCGGATAAAATTGACAGAATCTAAGTGACAGAGTGAATAATTTTTTTATCGACATCCTTTGTCAGATACATAAAAAAATTGACAAAATCTAAATTTTAGAATGAATAAAGAATTTAACATCATCCTTTATCGGATATGTCGGATACAATTGACAAAATTTAAGTACCAGAGTGACAAAATTCTGTATCAGCATCCTTTTCTCGGATACATAGGATAAAATATCGGATAAAATTGACAAAATCTAAGTATCAGATTGATTAATTTCTATATCAACATCCATTTCTCAGGTACATGGAAATAAAATTGAAAAAATATAAGTATCAGATTGATTAAATTCTATATCAGCATCCCTTTCCCGGATACATGGGATAAAATTGACAAAATCTAAGTATTAGAGTGAATAATTTATTTTTTATCAACATCTTTTATCAGTTACAACTATTATAATTAACAAAATCTAAATATCATAGTGAATAAATGCTTTTTCAGCATCCTTTGTCGGATATGTTGAATTAAAATATGCAAAGTCGAAAAAGATTTATTTCATTTTTTAAGGTTAATTTAGACGAGGTTACGTGCGCGCACGTAACTACTGCACGCACTTTTATTCAACATATCCGACAAAGAATGCTGAAAAAGCATTTATTGAAAAAGCATATCCAATAACGGATGTTGATATAGAATTTATTCATTCTGATACATAGATTTTATCAATGTTATCCCATGTGTCTGACAATAGATGTATGCAAATTCCTTTTCTTACATCTCTGATGTTTTAATAGAAATTCTAAACGTTTATATGCTAGCTTACTCTAAAAATAATGAACACATAACAATGTAATGCATAATATATTTTTAATGAAATAATGCTATGTAGAATATTAACACAAAAATATATTATAATACATTATTAATATCAATGATTAACTTTGGAAATTTTGAATCTGTTCCATAAAATAGTTCACCATGTTCTCTCTTGATATTGTAGCTATTGTCTTCTTTTAGTTCATAATCAGTAGAATAATCATTATTCCATTTAGAGTCATAAACAATTTTTACTGGTGTCTCATCAACAGGGTAAATATGCTGTTCGTCTTTGGTATTATTTGGTTAATTGACTGTTTGATCAATGGCAGTAATGTTTGCTGGTGCTTTGTTTTTCATCGATTCATCTTTATATTCCATAGTGATATTTTCTGACAATCCCATTTTTATTTTTCTGGCAATTTCACTGTCTATTATCACATTATTTTTACACAGGTAACAGTTTCGGCACTTAAACAAGATACGGTTTACGATATTAGTAGAAGAGTAGGCCTTTCTTTTATTGACCTTCCTTTGAATGATAATACCCGAAAGCTGACGATTGGCTGTATCAGTAGGTAATGTGTTACCTGCAATACTAGCAAGGAGTTGTCCTCTATCATCAACGATTATTTTTATGTTGGCATTCTCTTTGAGTGTAATCATCCCTGGAGATCTCAATTTCGCATAACCGCCAACATAAGAGTTGAATTTCTTCGGTATTCCAAAGAAATTTAATTCCTTACTGTCATGACAATGCATGCATACATTTCCAATAGTGTTACCACTTTTACTTGTTTCATAGTTTAAATACTTCTCCTTGTCGGCATTCAATGCTGCAATAACATTGTCATGTGAACACACTTTATTAAAATGCTCCATCTTCACTTTTTTTAAAGATATGAATTATGTGTTAATCGTTCCACTGCATAAGAAATACTGATATAATGCATGCAATAGACTAGGTAACGTCGATAACCGGCCATAGAATATCAGTGGGAAAGCCACTTCGTGCCTCTGACCAATCATAGAGTACAACTGTTAGAGCCGTAAGCATATTTTGTCATTTTAAGATACGTACAAAAAATAAATAAAGTTGAATAATTTCGAAGTTTAAAAAAAAAGATTGTTTATAAGAAAACAAAATATTGAATTAGAACCATCAGTCCTCATCATTATGAGTATCCATAACCAGACTTAAGTTTAACATTTGAACTAGAGAATTGTATTTTCCATAATTTTATTACAGGAAACTAGAGTTTACGGTCAAAAACCCTTATTAGCTCAGATTTTACAGAAATAGTTTATTTTTCGATCCATAACTGGACTTAAGTTTCACATTTGAACCAGAGAATTGTATTTTCCATAATTTGCTTACAAAAAAACTAAAGTTTACGGTCAAAAACCTTTATTAGCTCAAATTTTATAGAAATAGTTTATTTTTCGATCCATAACTGGACTTAAGTTTCACCTATGAGCCAACGAATTGTATTTTCCACAATTTTCTTACAAAATCTAGAGTTTACGGTCAAAAACTCTTATTAGCTTAGATTTTACAGAAATAGTTTATTTTTCGATCCGTAACCGGACTTAAGTTTCACATTTGAACCAGAGAATTGTATTTTCTATAATTTTCTTACAAAAAAAAAATTGAGTTTACGGTCAAAATCCTTATTAGCTTAGATTTTACAGAAATAGTTTAATTTTCGATCCATAACTGGACTTAAGTTTCACCTATGAGCCAACGAAATGTAGTTTCCATAATTTTCTTACAAAAAACTAGAGTTTACGGTCAAAAACCCTTATTAGCTCAGATTTTAGGCTCTCCCCCCACTATCATACTATAACTACGCTAAGACATCCTTCTGCCAATCAATCCATCTCCCCCAAAACACTTTTCAGCCACTTCTCGTTAAAAATTTTATTTTCAAGTCATCCACTCGGGTTTTTCGATAGGAATTTGGCCCAAAGTACAGCACTATAAGTACTCTACGACACCCCGCTTCCATCTCCCCATCCCTCCGAAAATAATTTATTCTGAGATTTCTTGTTGAAAATTTTTATTTCTAGTCATCCACAAGGGTTTTTCGCTAGCAACTCGCCACCCACTATCACACTATAAGTACTCTAAGATACCCTGCTCCTGTCACCCCATCCCTACAAAAATATTTTATTCAGAGATTTCTTGTTAAAAAAATTTATTTTAAGACATCCTTCTGCCAATCAACCCATCTCCCCCAAAACACTTTTCAGCCATTTCTCGTTAAAAATTTTATTTTCAAGTCATCCACTCGGGTTTTTATCTAGGAATTTGACCCACAGTACAGCACTAAAAGTACTCTAAGACACCCCGCTCCCATCACCCCATCCCTCCAAAAATATTTTATTCAGAGATTTCTTGTTAAAAATTTTTATTTCAAGTCATCCACACGGGTTTTTCGCTAGCAACTCTCCCCTGCACTATAACACTATAAGTACTCTAAGACACCCCGCTCCCATCACCCCAACACTTGTGTATTATACAGAACACATCGAAGTATTCGCAAATGCTAAACCCTTTTTTTTCTCCACCTTAATAGGATCAAATTTGCAAATGCTATCTACCGACATATTCATATCAAATTATTCTTGGCTAAAGGCAATTGTCCAAAAAATCAGAAACCGCTCTTGATAGCACAGACTTCAAAGAAATGGAACAGTGGATAACGCTTGGGTGATAGACAGTTTTTCCTACAAAATCATCCTAAATACGCAATTTGACAATCTCTAGTTTTCGATTTAAAAAAACAAAAAAATAAAAACATAATCTTGACTATAGTTTCAAAACGTATTTGACCACTTTACAGGTTGCCAGCTTTTTTAAAATGCCCACTTGAAACTGTATATTCTTGTAGTCGTCAAACATTTGCACTTGATATTCTTGTAGTCGTCAATGTGGTCGTCAAATCTTATACACGCTCACTACTGCCATCTGTTACTACCCTAGCTCAAGGTCTTCTTGATAAAGTAAAAGATTGGTTCTGGTCAAATGGTATGACTCTCAACAGCCAAAAAAGTGCCATTGTATGCTTCAGGACCCCTTATCGTATGAAAGACGTAAGGGAGCCAATCATCCTGACTTATGGGAATGATGTTGTACCGCAAGCTGCTATTGTGAAATTTCTTGGTGTGTATCTTGACTGTTTTATTTCTTTTAAACCTCATATAGCTCACACCCGTTCCCTCATCCTCCGCCAGTCTTCAATGTTGCACCGGGTTAACTTATTTCTTCCCTTAGATGTTATGCTTTCTCTTTATTATGCTTTTATTTTCCCTTGCCTTTCTTATTGCTGCTCTGTCTGGGGTAATACTAATAAATCTCTTTTCTGCTCACTTCAAAGAGCCCAAAATAGGGCAGTGAAGGCTACTTTTCTTCTCCCTCGGTTTTAACCTTCTTCTGATCTTTATAATGATACTGGAATGGTTCCGCTGGATCGTATTATGGGTAAAAGTAATCTTTATTTAATGCATTCTGCTTTTCTAGGTACACTTCCACCGCCTCTGCAGCAATTTTTCTCACGGACAGGCTCAGGTAGGTACTCTACTTTTTTAGTAGTTCTTCTCGTAGACTTATTTTATCCAAACGTTCATCTACAGCAGCCCAGAGGTCTCCTGTTTATGAATCAATTCTATTATGGAATTCCATCCCTCCAAATGTCCCGTTATTTCTGTCTGCAAAGGTAGTTTTTCGTCGGGTCTTTCCAGTTTAGTAATTTATCCCTCTCCTTCGTTTATTTTTCCTTTTTTCTCTTTTCCTAGTGTTTCTCCTTTTTGGTTTTTCCTTATTTATTCTTTTTAATCTTTATTTCATATATATTGTTTGATTTAGGGTAATATTTATGGTTCTTTTAGTGCTTTATTATTGTGTTGTATGACACACAACAAGCCAAGCTTCTTGGGCCAAAAAACTTTTCTTTACGTTTTTAAGAGTGTTTTAGTATTAATAGAATGATGATGCTAATGATGAAAATCCTTGCCCTAGGGGCTATGGAGGATTTCTCAACCCCCTAAGTTATAGTAATTTGAATTTTGGACTATTTTGAACAAAATGGCTATTTCAAAATTTTGATAAGACTTTTGATGATGCATTTGGGGAAAAAAGGTACAGGAGGGGGGGGTTAATGTTAAGGGGTGGGCAGGACTGGCTGTGCAAAAACTTCCCGTGGTGGCCCTGTTTTCATTAATCTTAGTGCACAAGTAAAAAAACAAAAAAACCTTATTGCCTTTTGACCATTAGTTTTCTATAGTCTAAAACTTAGTAGCAGAAAAAATTTTATTACATTATTAACCTTACATAAGAAATAACCACTCACAAGCAGTAGGCCTTATAGAGCTCTTCTCCCATTTGCGATGCAAATGCGAGGATATTAGGGGATCGGATTTAATGCTAGTGAGTGTGTCATTTGAGTCCCCTCCAAAGTTTATACGACCACCTCTTCCATAAAAACCTTATATTCCCCCGCAGCATAAGTTACAGCCCTTCCTCCGGGCTCTGGGTGGGGGGGGGTATGTTGACCCCGAAGTTTTTGTTTTCTGATCGTTTGACTACTTAACGAGGTCGAGGCCGAAGGCCTCGACCGAGTCAAACAAACTAGCAATCTCAAAATTTTGATCAAATGCATTTGGGAAAAAAGGATTTGAGTGGGTGTGAGGGGGTGGAGTAAATGCCCTCCAATAACTTTTGACTCATAAATAGGTAACTAGAACTTTCAATTTCAAATAAAATGAGCCACTTCAGAAGTTTATACGACCTCTCTTTACATAAAAACCTTATATGCCCCGGGGCATAACTTAAAACACTTGCCCCTCGGCTCTGGGGGTTTGTGTCAACCTCGGAATTTTTATTAACCAATTTTTGAACCATTTTCAACAAAATAGCTTTCTCAAAAATTTTATCAGGTGGGTTTGGGGGAGAAGGATGTGGGAGGCTAATTGTCCTCTAATCTCTTTTGACTCTTTAAAAGTGAACTAGCACTTTCAATTTTTAATCAAATTATCCCTCTCTGAAGTTTATACGAGTATACTTTCTATAAGAACCGTATATTCCCCGAGGGAATAAATTAAAACGTCTTTCCCCGGGCCCTGGGGGGTTGTGTCGACCCCGGAGTTTTAATATCTGATGTTTGAACTATTTTCAACAAAATGGTCATCTCGACATTTTTTTCAGATGGGTTTGGGGGGAAAATGCGTGGAGGAAGGAGAGGCTAGTTGCCGTCCGATCTCTTTTGATTCTGAAAAAGTGAACTAGAAATTTCAATTTCCAATCAGATGGGCCCTCTCTGAAGTTTATACGCGCTTCCCTTCTATAAGAACCGTATTTGCCCCCAGGGAATAACTTACAACGCCTACCCCCCGGCCCTGGGGGTTATGTCGACACAGGATTTTCGTTATCTGACCTTTGAACTATTTTTAACAGAATGGTCATCTCAAATTTTTATCTCAAAATGGCCATATCAAATTTTTTAAATAAACAACAGAGTCAAACTCAAAACGAACAGAAAATAATATGAGTAGTGTTCGAATCCCCTATGCTTTCTAAAAGCCAAAATATAATTTGTACTTTACTGAAAAAAAGTTCTTTTAAATGTTTTCACTTTTATAACTTTAAGAAACCAAAAATTAATTAACATTTTGAGGAATAAATATCAGCATATGTATATTAAACTTACAATGCACATTTTTTTCAAAAAAGTCATTTGAAATTTTCCAGTAAAGTACAAATTATAATCTAGCTTTTAGAAAGCTTAGGGGTTTTGAACCCCGCTCAGAATAATTTCTGCTCATTTTGAGTTTGACTTTGTTATTTATTTTAATTTCTTTTTGTTTTGGGTTTCATTTATTTGTTGATACTGATTTGTGTAAGTTGTATGCTTGGTAGATTATTTGATTCTATTTTTGTTAATTTTTGGTTTAATGAAGTTCTTTACCTTTTTTGAAAACTTATTTTGTGGAAAAAGTTGTTTTGACTGATAATTAGAAAAATGGTAACACTTTTAAAAGAAAAACATTTATTAAAAGAAAATAATGTAAGTTAATTATATTACAATATGTAGTTACAGCTATCCAGATAATCAGAAGCAGATCATTGAATGATAGATTATTTAAGCAGCTTTCTATTGGAAACGAAGAAGAATCTAATCGTTTTCTGTTTTATACAGAAATTCAGTGGTTGCCAAAGGGGGCTTCTTTAGAAAGGTTTTAAAAGCTATTTGCTTTTATGGCGGAATAATTCGCTTTTATGGTTGTTAAGTATTTGTTTTTAATTCTTATAATCTTTGGCTTTTATTGAATATTATTCATCTTTTAAGGTTTTGGTTTTTTCTTTTGTTTTTTGGTTCTTTTCACATTGACTTTCCGGGTTTGTTTTTGGATACATTATTTCGTTTCGCACTGAAGAAGAGAGGCGTTTGTCCTCTCGAAATATTCGCTTTGTTGTGTTTTTTCTATAAAAACCCCATTTTTGCTCGTTTTTCTTTCTTAACTTATTTTAACTTATTCTAACTTTACGAATTTATAAATCGACCTGTATACATGGTAGTAATAATAATATAAAACAAAATAGAAAAATTTAATACGTAAAAAATACCTGTTGCACTTGAAGACTAGATGACTAAATTATAGTATGTAAAATTGTAAAGTAAATATTATTTTCATAAATTTATAAATGAAAGAAGATATCAAAACTTTGAATGAAGAAAAAGTAGTAGTTTAAAATACATCAACATGCAATATAACCTTACCACCCAATTCCAACAAATTGGAAGAAGAAGAAGAATGCAGCATAGCCTCAAATTCTTACTGTTGCTGTCACGTAAGTCAGCATGATGTTTATTTGTTAAAGATTATTCAAAAAAACTTTTTGCGCAAACTAAGTTTTTTCAAAAAAAAGTAAAGAACTCCATTAAACCAAAAATGAACAAAAATTGAATCAAATAATCTACCAAGTAAACAACTACCACAAATCAGCATCAATAAATAAATGAAACCCAAAACGAACAGAAATTAAAATAAGTCAAACTCAAAAAGAGCAGAAATAAATCTGAGTAGGGTTCTAAACCCTATGCCTTCTAAAAGCCAGAATATAATTTGTACTTTACTATAAAATTCAAATGAATTTACTCAAAAAAATGTACGTTGTCAGTTTAATATATATATACTGATATTTATTCCTTTAAATCTTAATTAATTTATGTTTTCTTAAAGTAATAAGTGAAAACATTTAAAAGAATTTTTCAGTAAAGTACAAACTATATTCTGGCTTTTAGAAAGCATAGGGTTTAGAACCCTACTCAGATTAATTTCTGCTCGTTTTGAGTTTTACTTATTATAATTTTTTTTTTTTTGGTTTCATTTATCTTTTGATACTGATTTGTGGTAGTTTTATGCATGGTAAATTATTTAATTCTATTTTTATTCGTTTTTGGTTTAATGGGGTTCTTTTATTTTTTTTGAAAAAATTATTTTGTGCAAATTTTTTTTTTAATTAATTTCTGTTCGTTGTATATTGACATAGTCTTTTTCAGGAAGAAAAAATAAACATCTTCTGAAGTTAAACAACCATCCCTTCCATAAAAACTTATAATACCCCCTGGGCATAACTTAAAACCCTTGCCCCTAATCTCTGGGGTTTGTTTCAACCCAAAAGCCTTGTAATATGATATTTAGACTATTTTGAATAGAATTGCTATCTCAACATTTCTATTAGACGCATTTCGGGGAAATACGACGTGTGTGTAGGGGTGAAAGGGTAGCTGCCCCCTGATTACTTTGACTCTTAAAAAAATCACTAGAGCGTCTGATTTCCAATCCAATGAGCCCCCTTTGAAATTAATATGACCACACTTTCTATAAAAACCCTATATGTCCTCAGGGCACAACTAATAACCCTTGCCTAGAGGGCTGGGGGAATTTTTATCCTCAAAATCAAAATTTCCAGACCTTTCTGATAAGCTTAACAAAATGGTTATATCAAAATTTTTATTGGAAGTTTTTGGAGATATGATAGGCATGAAGGGAGACATTTGCTCTCTGATCACTTTTGACTAATAAAAAAGGCACTAGTCCTCTCAATTTTCAATCGAATGAGACCTTTTTGAAGCTTCTACGACTGAACTTTCTATAAAAACATTATTTGCCCAAAGGGCATAACAAAGGACCCATGTCATGAGGGCTATGGGGGAGGGTTGTCACCCTCAAGGACATAATTCCCGGACCTTTCAACAACGTTGAAGAAAACTACCATATCAAAATGTTGATCAGAAGTGTTTGAGAAAATGATGGGCGTTGGGGGGGGGGTGATTCTCCCTCTGATTACTTTTGCCTATTAAAAAGGGCAATAGCCCTTTCAATTTCCAATAGAAAGAGTCTTTTTTTAGATTTACGACAACGCTTTCTATATGACATTATATGCCCCCAGTGCCAAACTTACAACCTTAGCCCTGAGGGCTGTCGGGGCTTGTCATTTTCAAAAACATAATTTCCGGACCTTCAACTACGTTCAACAAAATTGCTATATCGAAATGTTGATCAGAAGTGTTTAGGGAAATGATGGGTAGGGAGGGGCATTCGCCCTCCGATCGCTTTTGACTATTAATAAGGGCACTAGCCTTCACAATTCCCAATTGAATGAGTCATGTTTGAAGTTTCTACGACAACTCTGGCAAAGACCTTAATTTCCAGAACTTTCAACCACGTTGAAAAAAATGTCTCAAAATTTTGATTGGATGTGTTTGGGGAAATGTTAGGCTTAAGAGGGGCGTTAGTTGCACTCAAATCACTTTCGACAATTAAATAGAGCACTAGCGCTTTCAATTTCCAATCGAATAAGCCCTTTTTGAAGTTTCTACGACAACGTTTTCTAAAAAACCTTAATTGCCCCCAGGGAATAACTTACAACCCATGCTCTGAAAGCTGTGGGGGTAGTGTCATCCTCAAAGACATAATTTCCAGACTTTTCAACCTCGTTGAAGAAATTGGCTATCTCAAAATTTTGGTGGATGTTTTTGGGGAAATGGTGGACGCTAGAGGGGTTTTAGTTTTCCTCCAATCACTTTTGACTATTAAAAAAGGCACTAGTCCTTCGAAGTTTTTGAAGTTTTTATTACAACACTCTATAAAAACATTATATGCCCCCAGGCAATAACTTAAAACCCTTACCCTGAAGGTTGGGGGAAGGGGTGTTGATCATCCAAAAAGACATAATATCCAGAACTTTCAACTACGTAGGAAAAAATGTCTATCTCAAAATTTTTATTGGATGTGTTTCGGGAAATGGTGGGCATGAGAGGGAGATTTGTTGCCTTCAAATAAGTTTCGACTAGTCTATTAAAAAGGGCACTGGCCCTTTCAATTTCCAATTGAATGAGGCTTTTTGAAGTTTCTACGACAATATTTTGTATAAAAACCTTATAAACCTCCAGGGCATAGCTTGCAACCTTAGCCCTCAGGGCTCTGGGGGGAGTGCGATCCTCAAAGACCTAATTTCCAAAATTGTCATCTACGTTGAACAAAATGGCTGTCTCAAAATTTTGATTAGTTGTGTTTGGGGAAATGGTGAGCTTGAGATGGGGGCTAGTTGTCCTCCAATCACTTTTGGCTACTTAAAAGGCCACTAGCCCTTTCAATTTCAAATTGAATGAGCCCTTTTTGAAGTCTCTACGAAAACACTCTATAAAAACCTTATATACCTCCAGGGCATAACTTACAACCCTTGCCTTGAGGGGTCTGGGGAGTTTGTCATCCTCAGAATCATAATTTCCAGAACTTTTAACTACGTTGAACAAATGAATATCTCAAAATTTTAACTGGACGTGTTTTGGGAAATGGTGGGCGTAAGAGGGGGTTAGTTGCCGTCCAATTATTGTCAAATATTGAAAAGGGCACTAGTTCTTTGAACTTTCAATCGAATGAGCAGTTTTACGACAACTCTTTCTATAAAAACCTTATATGCCCCCAGGTCATAATTTACAACCCTTGGCCTGAGGGCTGTTGGGGGCTATTATCCTCAAAGACATAATTTTCAGAACTTTCAATTACATTGAAAAAATGGCTATCTCAAAATTTTGATTGTATGTGTTTGGGAAAATGGTGGGCGTGAGAGGGGAGTTAGTTACCCTCTAATTACTTTCGACTATTAAATAGGCCACTAGCCATTTCAATATCCAATGAAATGAGCCATTTTCTAGTTTTTACGACAACGCTTTCAATAAAAACCTTATATACTCCCAGGGTATAACTTATAGCCCTTGCTATGAGGGCTCTGGGGAGGGGGGGAGGTTATCATCTTCGAAGGCCTAATTTCCAGAACTATTAACTACGTTGAACAAAATTGCTATCACAAAATTTTGATTGGAAGTGTTTGGATAAATGGTGGGCGTGGAAAGGGGTGTTAGTTGCCTTCCAATCACTTTCGACTTTAAAAAAGGGCACTAGCCATTTCAACTTCCAATCGAATGAGTCCCTTTTGAAGTTTCTACGACAACACTTTCTATGAAAACCTTATATGCCCCCAGGGCATAACTTATAATCCTTGCCCTGAGGGCTGTGGGGGGGGTTCCTCCTCAAAGATCTAATTTTCTGAACTTTCAACTACGTTGAATAAAATAACTATGTCAAAATTTTGATTGGATGTGTTTGGGGAAAGGTGGGCGTAAAAGTGGGTTATTTACTCTCCAATTACTTTTGACTATTAAAAAGGGCACTAGCCCTTTTAATTTACAATCGAATGAGCCTTTCTTGAAGTTTCTACGACAGCGAAATCTATAAAAACCTTACATACCCCCAGGGCATCACTTACAATCCTTGCCCTGAGGGCTCTGGGGGGGGGGGGGGGGTGTTCTCTCCAAAAACATAATTTTTATTTGGAATTCAACTACGCTGAACAAAATGACTATCTCAACATTTTGATTGGATGTGTTTGGGGAAGTGGTGGGCGTGGAAGGGGTTTTAGTTGCCTTCCAATCACTTTCGACTATTAAAAAGAGCACAAGCTAATCCAATTTCCAATCGATTGAGCCCTTTTCGAAGTTTCTACGACAACTCCTTCGATACGAAGTGCCCTGGTCTAAAACCAAGGAAAAAATAAATAATAAATAATACATTGTGCTAACATCGCTCTTTACTTAGGCAGCGCTATTGCACTGCCTACGATAAGTAATAAATAGTGCGACTATAACTAGTGAGTATTATTATTTTATTGTTGTAATTATATGTGCTTCACAATTAATGATATCATGTTTATTTATATTTCATTAAATACTTCTATAATTTTTATTTTTTTAACAGATAATAATGACTGAACCGAAGATAAAATGTAGACAATATATTATCGAATATTTGAAATATGATTTTATTGAGTTGCCTGTAAATATTACATTGCCAATGTGTCTGATTTGCCAGAAAACATTATCAAACGAAGCTATGAAGCCTTCCAGGCTTCATAGACTTCTAGACTAGAGAACATTTGACTAAAATTCATGGTGATAAAAAAGATAAGGATTTAAGTTATTTTCGTACAATAAAAGAACAATTTAGCCAACAACTGAGGGTGGCAAAACTTTTCAACAGCAACCTCACAAGATGACGATGACTTGCTTGCTTCTTTTAGTATTTCACTAATGATTGCCAAATCGAGAAAAATTCAGCCAACAACTGAGAGTGGCAAAACTCTTTTCAACCACAACCTCACAAGATGACGATGACTTGTTTGCTTCTTCTAATATTTCACTAATGATTGCCAAATCGGGAAAAATTTAGCCAACAACTGAGAGTGGCAAAAATCTTTACAACCGCAACCTCACAAGATGACGATGACTTGCTTGCTTCTTTTAATATTTCACTAATGAAGGCCAAATCGGGAAAACCTCATACTACTGGTGAAGAACTAATAATACCGGCTATAAGTGAAGTAATATGCTCTATGTTTCACAACCCAGCATTTGATATCATCAAGAAAATTTCTTTGAGCAATAATACAGCTCATAGAAGAATTGATGAAATGGCACATGATGTTGAAGATTCATTGTGTTTCCTTTTCATCTTGACAAATCAACCTTGCCTGGAAATGAAGCTTTGCTTTTAGCATATGTGTGATTCATAAAGGAAGAAGAATTTTTCCAAGAATTATTATTTGCTAAATATTTGCAAACTGACACGAAGGAAGAATCGATATTTCTTGCATAGGATGATTTTTTAAAGAAAAACATTATAATACTTTTTCTTTTAATGAAAAAAACAGATGGTACTCCAGCGATGGTAGGGCGCTACAGGAGTTTTCTTGCATATTTAAAAGAAGGAGGTGCCGAATACATTCACAGTACTCTGTGCCATTCATCGCCAACATCTTGTTGCCCAAAATTTAAGTGCACGCCTACATAATTTATTACAATATGTAATTAAAGCTATCCAGACAAACAGAAGCAGATCATTGAATGATAGATTTTTTGAGCAGCTTTGTATTGGAAACGAAGAAGAATCTAATCGTTTGCTGTTTCATACAGAAATTCAGTGGTTTTCAAAGGGGCCTCTTTAGATAGGTTTTACACGATATTTAACTTGGTGCTGGAGTTCTTGAAAGATAAAATGTGGATTTGCGATCCAAACGAATTCAATCCAAAGTGACATCGCTTACTTGACCGATTTATTTCAAAAATATAATGAAAGCAATCTTCAACTTCAAGGTGATGAATTTAATTTAATAAAACAAAATCTATTCTTTCTGCATTTATGACAAAACGTCTTGTGTACAAGCGCAATTTTGGACGAGGGGAATTCATCCAGTTTTAAAATTTATCAGGAACAGAAAAAAAAGATGCCGAAATGCTTTCTTATGGATGCACTTTATTCAGATTTTAATAAACGATTTGATGACATATCAAAAATGAATATACCTGACTGGATTCTGGATCCTCTCTTAAGTGCAAATACAGAAGATTCTCCACAGTTAAAAGAAGAATTGATGGAAGTAACTACAAATGAGGAATTGAAATTTAAGTTCAAAAGTGGCTACTAACAATTCTGGCCGCAAAAGTAGATCCCTACGGCAGGGGTGGATCCAGAATTTTTTTTTTTAGGGAGGGGCGCAAAATAGGTTGATCCGAAAATTTTTTTAGGGGGGTGGGGGCGCAAAATAGGTTAATCCGATAAACTTGCGTTAGGAGCAAGTTTAATTAACGCAAACTTGAGCTAATTAAGTAAATTAAACAACTTTGGACTACACTAGGGGGGGGGGGGTGCCCCCGCTCCCCCCTAAACTTCCCTGTATCTGCGACTGTCCTACGGCACACAAGGTTCATCCTTTACATTAAAATTAAAACACTTTTTTTTATCATCTTTATTCTGAATTTAAAAAACAGTTTCATAATTTTAAAGTTCGATGTTCTTAACTTAAAACTTTCTTTACTATATTTTACAAAAAAGCGTACATACAATAATGATGTAGAATAATTTAGCTGTCTTGCATAGAATGTGAAGACTGAAGAGAAATTAACGAGTAAACAACTAATTTTAATAATGATCATTATAAAATAAATAAATCATCAAAAGTTTCGGGACAAAACCTTCCGATCATCAGTGGTGTACTAATTTTCTAGGACCGCAAGTCAGTATATTGAATTTTACAGACATATTGTATTTTATTACAAATATGATATGTCTGTAAAATTCAATATACTGACTTTCGGTCTTAGAAAATTAGTACACCCATGATGATGGAAAGATTTTTTCTCGAAAAATTTGATGATTTATTTATTAAAATAATGATCATTTTCAAAATTAGTCTTTTACTCGTTAATTCCTCTTCTCACAGATACAATAATATTTATATCCCTTATTAATTGCTATTAAAATAAAATAAATCCAGGGGGCGCTAGGTAATATTTTTTTTGGAAAGGGCGGGTAGGTCAAATAAGTTTGGAAATCACTGCCCTAGATTATTCCTGAGATAATGTACACACCATTTTTACAACCTGGACTCAAATAGTAAATTTTTACTTAGTTCAATATCCCCCTCAACATTCAATGAAGTTTCAAGCAAATGCCATCAGCTGTTTCTGAGACACTGCAGAAAAGCCAGGGGCGGATCCAGCCTTTCGTTCTAGGGGGGGAGGCGATTCTTACCGAAGATTGGGGGTAGTGTCCATTTTTTCAGCCAAACAAGGCTGATTTTTTTCGCGTTTTAAGTTGGTCTCTTCTTTAACGAAAATTGGGTTTTCAAATATTACAATAATGCTTACAAAAACTGTACTTGATCAACTGACAACTGTTTACAAGAAAAATTCAAGCCTCCTAGCTCCACTGTTTGCAAACCTGTCGATTACCCTGTCAATGCTGATATAAATGTCACGGTGCAAATTAAGGAGGGCCAAACCAATGAGTTTAGTTTGCCCCATCTGTGCTCTGAGCCAGATTTTCAGTTTGCGTAAAGTTGAGAAGGAACGCTCGGCAGATGTCACGCTCAGTGGAAGAGATATGAAATGAAAATAGGAAGAAGTGAGCTGACTTAAAGATATAGGTCGCTGTCACATTCCTTGGCAGTTTCTTCCGCTGAAAAATACCTCCTTCTCTTTGAACCCAAAGCCATCTACTTCTCCGCACATGCGCTTCAACCAAAACAAGCGTTGCACTGGTAGACAGCACGGTTAAGCCAAGAAGTTGACCGTACATGCTAGAGATCTCTTTGATGGAAGATTGCAGCAAATCCTCAGTGCAATTTACAATATTTGATAGTAGCAGTACGGTTAACCGGAAAGATTTCAGCGTGTCTCTTGAGAATCGGCTCTTTAAGTCACTTATGACTGAGTCGAGCATAGGTAGAAAAGCAGTACGTTGGTAATGTTCTTCAGGTGTAGTATGAGGAGGATTACTTCAATGAACCTGTTTTTGTGTAATCCTTGGAACTACACAGATAATTGGATTTCATCTGACAATTCTTTTACTTGCTCGAATACTAATGCAAACTCTTCGTCACACGTTTCCCGGCGCTTTTTCAGAACATCTAAAAGACCTAAACGTGGTCATCGGCAGCACCCAAGTCCAAAGTCTTCTTCTGGAATAGCTGACTAAAAGCCAAGGTCACAGCAAAAATGTTGCGTTGACACTGAAGAGAAACCACGAATTCCGCACTGTGTAACGCTGTCACAAGCGTCTTTGCCTTCGGAACGGTTACTGATTCACTCCGGTGACTGATGTGTTCCAAAGACTGGATGATTTTTGGAAGTTCAGACACAAACTGCATAAGTGATTCGTGCCGTTCGATCCACCTCGTCTCGCACATTCCCGTGAGCTTAGATTTCAGAACCTTATTCAAGACGTAATTTCTCTTCGCAGATGCATTAAAAAATGTAACAACTTCTTTTATAATACCTATGGTATTTCTAATGCTCAAAACAGCTGAGCTTCTTGACAAGGAAAGGTTCAGGGCGTGGTTTAAGCAGAGACAACGAGACTCGTTTTTAGCTTTTTTCTGAAGTTCCACTACAGCACCACAGTTACTTGATACCCTCATTGCACAACCATCCGTCCCAATCCAACACAGTCAAGTAGATTCAAACCCATTTCTTCCAAGAAGCTTAGAACTAGCTGGCCAATCACTTTTCCGTTGACAGTCGGCTCTTTGTCCGCAGCAGAACTTTCAAAGGTGGCATGGTGAGCGTCAACAAAACCTATTAAGTCCTCGTGTCTATGGTTATCGAAGGTACAGCAGAGAGCTAAACAAAGTTACGATGAATGTGACACATTTGTTGTCTCATGAAAAATGATGCTATAATACCTTGCTGAATTTACTCTCTCTAGAATGACACCTATGACTTCTTTCGCAGAACGCTCAATTAACTGGTTTTGAGTTGTTTTGCTGATATAGGTAGCATTTTTTTCCGATGTTTTCAGTTGTTCCTTTAATTTACTGTCACCACTTTCAACACGATAACGTAATAGTTCTCGGAAGTTTCCTTCATTGGAAAGCGGCATGTCGTCCAAATTTGAGCTGCCACCATCCCGATGGCCCCTCAGTGGAATATTCTGCCATCCTAGAAATATGAATGATTCCAGAATCGGCTTAAGCCTCTCTCTGTTTTCTGTTACTTGCTCCATTTGCTGTTCGTTAACACGGTTATTTACATATTCGTGTGGAGAATGGTAGGCTCTTAGAAATGACTTTCCAGCCTCTATTGCGTCATGTTGGTATTGGGAAGAATCATGTACTGTCAGGTCTCCATCTTTTCCCAGTAGCTTAGCAAATTTTGTGACAGGCTTTGTGACTAGCTTTTGTAGGGCAACCTGTCTGTTTTAACCCCCACTAGCCCCAGTTACAAAAAGAGGGTAGTATTTGCATAAAAGCCTTTCTGGGCAGCAGAATATACAAGCCTGTGGAAACTCTGCAAATGAGAATCGTTCAAGTACCTTTTTTCATCTTTCCCCGCTTTAAATGAACAGAATGCTGCATTTGAAATCCAATCGGCAGTTTCCATGGCCTTTCCAGAAGCTCGCACTTTATTCAGTCGTCAATGGCATGTATTGCACTGAAGTGGATCCCAATATCGTTTTCCAGAGACAGGGTAGGGGTGGGGTGCTGTTGGATGATCACTCTGAACACTTACGGCGTTAACAGAAGATTGGAAAGTGTCCAGAATTTGACCATGTTCACCACTTCCAACAGAATTAATTGAAGAACTACTTGCAGTTACAGTTACACTATTCGTTCTGCGAAACTTTGAAATGACAAAGCTGTCAAGTGTCTTTTGTCTGCGTTTCCCAGACAATAATATCGCTTAAACGACGAAAGTCTTTGGGACAGTTGCACATTCAAATATCACTATACACTGGAACGAAATGTTTGTTTTGACATTTCAGAACATTCAGAACCGGTTGCGTTGCGTCTAAACAGGGAGGTGACTGGCAAGAACAAGAACTAGCTAAAATTTACCGGGTAAACTGTTGCTATGCTAAGAGGTGAGAAATACTCGAGGAGGATGGAGGAAAAGATGTGGAATGAACATAATGTAAAAAGGTTTTAGGGCTTAGTTACAGTAGTCAGAACATGCGTTAATGCAGACTTCCGTAAGTGCAGTAAAACAAAAAATTACAGCCCCTCTAGGGAGGCGATCACCTCCCCTGGATCTGTTGGTGAGAAAATCCCTTTTGACAAATGGGATGCACTTGTCTCTTCATTAAGTACCACAACCCCCTCGTTGTTGTCTGAAAACTTCATTTTAATAAACTTTACCGTTCCTGGAATATTCCAGAAATGCCAGTTTGAAATCCTGGATGCATATGGCATTCCTTGATATAGTTCAACATCATATTCAACGCTTCCTAAGAGTTCCAACTTAATAATCTTACCGGTTTCTAAGATATTGCAGCTACACCTATTGACAACTGTGATGCACCTAACGTCTTTAAGGTCAAGATCCCCCTCAACATTCTTCAACTTTCAACTAAAACTCTTATACGCTCCTGAGATACGCCCAGATACGCCCTTTTGACAAACTTGGATATACTTAGTGTATTTTTATTTAGTGCAAAACTCACCCTCCACACTCCCTGTAATTTCTTGATAAACCTTAAAAACTAAATAAACTTTGCCGTTCGTAAAATATTACAGATAAGCCTTTTTGAAAACCTGGACGCACTGTACCATTTCCCCAAGCACCATGCAGTTTTAACTCTTTTGAATTACTTCAATAGTTCTATTTGTATCAGTATAAGTAGTAATGTTATTTGCAATCACAGTCACAATCGCAGTAGTATTAGCAGTACTAACAGTAGGGGAACACCCTACAGATATATAGGCTACCTCCATAGGAGGCGAGGACCAAGGGGGGACCTAGTCCCTGGGGGTTTATGATAGAAACTGGGGCAGCCTCCCCCAGGACCGTAAATACAGGCAGACAAGGAAAAAGTCTTCGAGAATGTACAATCAGCAGGACCCCCCGGCGTGTTGACACGTCCCGTGAGCTACGAACCTTTTACCCAGCACTGGGTAAAATTGCTTGGTGACATAGAATACCATCGTGGGAGGCTCTTCTGTAGGAGGACAGCTGTGGAAGAGCGTAAGATCCAGATCTATAGACAAGAACCTCTGAAAAGGGCTGCCTCGACCTTGTCTGGGTATCCTCAAGACTGGGGACCTTGCAGTCAACTCTATTCCTGAGAAACATCAATGGACCTCAGATCAAGAAAAGTTACAAATACGGCTATGGCACTCCTGGAAAGTGAAGCAACCCCCTTGGTCACACTATTATAACAGGGGGGACACAGGCTCAAAATCAGGGTCCGATCACGAGCTAGTCCTTGCAAAAACCCCACTTCGTCTTGCGTCTCAGAGGAAGAATAAATCAAAAGCCCGAATCAATATTGGTACAGGATAAAGAAGTTCGGCAAACTCTAAACATGGAGCAAACGAACCGTTTTGATACCCTAAACTTGAATGAGGAGGAAAACTCTGACCCTGAGCAAAGATGAGAGACCTTCAAAACAGTGATGAGAGAGACCACCGAAGAGATCCTAGGCCGAACGAAAGTAAAACGATAGTATTGGATTACCACTAGAAACCCGTCAATACTCAAAGAGCGAAGGAAACAGATGAACAGCCCTAAAGATGCCACGAAAAAGTTGCGCAGCCAGGTAAAGCGCTCTGCTCGTCTAAATCGTCACAAAATGTGGAAAGGGACTGCATTGTTATTAAAAAAAACGTGTGGTTTCTTCCCTAGTGTTCAAAAACAACCTTATAATGTCAAGCTGGCAGCCCAAAGGAGAGCAGAAATACTCAAAGTAATTAAGACGCTGAAGAAGAACAAAGCCTATGTGGTCTTCCCCTACAAATATACAAACAATGCCCCGATATCACTGCAGAGCAGTTCCAAGGTATCCTTGAAGATGTATAAAGGACCTACACCTTCCCAAAGGATTGGAAGACATCAGTCATTCTCCCTTTTAAAAAGAAAGCTAATAAAACTGAGTGCAAAAATCACCAAGAAATAAGTCTAATTGACACTGCGGTAAAATTTTTTGGGATTATTTTCCTTAACCGCTTCAAGGGGGCAAAGGAGAAAAGAACCTGTGAAAACCAAGCCGGTTTCCGTCCTGATAGAGGCTGTGCTGACACTTTTTTTGCACTCCACCTCATTATCCAGTATTTTGAAAGGTAAACTTTGCCCCCGATTCTGATATTTCTGGACTTTGTTTCTGCCTTCGAATCGATCACTTGCCAAAACTTCGGAAAATTCTAGAAAATGACAGAATGCCCCTGAAATTTGTCGAATTGCTTAAGGCCTACTACAAGTAGTCAGAGAGCGGAGTTCTAGCTTACGGAGAAGAGACTGAAGAATTCCCTGTTGAGTTTGGAGTAAAACAAGACTGTGTCCTGTCTCCGACTCTGTTTGACTACTGTATTGATTGGTTGCTTGAAAATGCACTTCGTTGCACTTGGTTGCTTGAAAATGATCTTCTCATCCAGGAGTTCATATTGGACAGAATATTTCAATTGGAGACCTTGAATACGCTCATGATGTCAGAACCCTCTTACATCCAGAGAAAGCTCAAACTATGCTCGATGATGTGCTTGCTTGGGCAGACCGCATTGGCTTGAAACTCAGTACAGGGATGACAAAACTTACAGCAATAAATCACACTGATTCTCTTTTGCTAACTGTAAATCAAGTACAGTTGTATCAGGTCAACAGCTTCACCTATCTTGGCTCCCAGCTTTGTACTGATGGATCTTGAGACACCAATATTCAACAGCGACTTCAGAAAGTGTAGACGGTCTTTGCTTCTCTCAGAAAACCATTGTGGAACCAGTGTGAAGTCAGTGTACGATTTAAAGTTCGAGCCTACCTGGCTTTGGTTCGAACAATCCTTCTTAATGGATGTGAAACTTGGTCAGTGAAGCGACTAAATAAAAATACACTGAAGGTGTTTGAGCAATACTGTCTGCGTAGCATCCTCAGGATAAAGCCGAGGGATCGCATATCAAACGTGGATATACGACAAATGTGTGGTATCAAGAGATGCAGTGCCATCACGATCAAAGTGCGTCGACTGAAATGGTTGGGCCATATCCTCTGGAGGCAAACAGGGTACTTGCCTTGCACCATCTCATGGAAGAGACGACAGCAGAAAAACTGATGGAACTTGGTTTAATCGGATCTTTAACCTATTGGTGGTTTCAGGTGGAAACGCCTGATTCCCGCCACATGTACAAGTAAGTAATGAGCCTGGATGAGATGTTGAAATAAAATTTGATGGAGAGCCACCCGATATCATCAAAGCCAAAGGAGACCTCTGGTAATTAATTTGTCTGCTTTATTACCCGTTATTTGAATTTTTTTAATAAAAAAGAGAAAAAAACTGTTTTATTATTTGATCGTTTCAAAAACATGTGGGTAAAATCATCTTGTATATAAAGATACAGTCTTTGTCAGGAATTATATTTTACTTTGATATTATTGTTGTTACTACAAAAGACATTTAGATATAAAAATTGGCCTTCGAATGAGTACATATCTTTATGATGTTGAAATGCTTCTCTGGCGGCAACGAAAAAAGAAAAAAAAGATCTTAAGAGTAGACTCATCACTGCTTCATATGCAAGAAAGTAAGTTTCCTTGTTGCCTATGATGGGGGACTGTAACTCTCCTGCATACGGTTGTTGGCTATGGAGATTTCATGGTGTCCTTTTCATTTTGATTTGATACCTTTTTTGTGGATTTTCAGGCTGTTTTTCGAAATTCCCATAAATATGTTTACCCAGTAAACTTTTACCATTCAGATTAATTGAAATAGTAGTCACAATTCTTGAATCAGATTCAAATGATGATTTCTTTTCGTTGACAATTTTTCCTCAAAACATGTTTTTCAAATTTTAGGTTACTAT
This sequence comes from Artemia sp. Kazakhstan ARC1039, assembly GCA_029168905.1. Classification (NCBI taxonomy): domain Eukaryota; kingdom Metazoa; phylum Arthropoda; class Branchiopoda; order Anostraca; family Artemiidae; genus Artemia; species Artemia sp. Kazakhstan ARC1039. The sequence continues at coordinate 1,968 of JAQQPU010001547.1, read as the reverse complement.
AAAATTCGTTCTTTAATATGTTGTGGCACCGTATAACTTAAAATTTAGTTAAAATAGTACTGAGCTATGACGCAATGAAAGGAGTTCCCTTACAACGTACCCAAAAAGGATTTAGTGGCTGAAGCACCGAAATTACTATCGTTTTCTTAAGTATTTAATCTGTAATAAATAATATTCATCTAGCTCTGGCCTTGGCAAATATTCCATGTAATTCCTCATATGCTTATGGCATGGGAGATGCTATTTTCTGTGGAAATGTTTCCAACAGTTTGATTCTGTTGGCTCTTTCCGGAATACAATTAGTTCTACTGATTACAAGATAAAAAAAAATTCTTCCTTAGCACCTAATACAGAATGAATCAATAAAACTATGTAAGTACTGCACAATTTGACTGGTTCAGTTCAAAAGGAACTATGTAATTAAATATAAATTTGGCAAGAAAGCAAAAAAAATTAATATTTTCTTTTACTATTAATAATGACTCTTTTGTTCAAAATGGTCGAAAGGTAAAATAACTATCTTCCTGGGTTTGACACTCCCCAGGAGCCCCCAGGGAAACTGTTGTAAGTTATGAAAGTTGCCTATTGTTAACACATACGGTTCTTATTGAAATGAATTTTAAAAAAAAACTTTCCAAAAAAGAAGTTTTTCAAATAAAAGTAAAGGCCATTTTAAACTTAAGATCAGCAAACAAAAAACTTTCCAAAAAATAAGTTTTTCAAAGAAAAGTACAGGCCATTTTAAACTTAAGCTCAGCAGATACAAATACCGGTTAAAATTCAACCTCAAAACGACCAGAAATTACTATTAAAGAATCAAAGAAACCCAAAACAAACATAAATTAAATAAACAATCATAGCAAATAAACATACAAGTAATAACATAAATGGCACAGTATGTTTTAGAGTTTTACAGTGAGAGAAGGAAGCGATACCCAAGCTCTTCTTTGTAGTGATTTTGCTCGTTTCAAGCTTGATTTGTGTATTCAATTTAATTTTCGTTTTTTTAAGATTTATTTATTCGTTTATATTAGTATTTATTGTATGTTTGTTTGCATTGCTTGTTTATTTAATTTCTCTTTGTTTGGGTTTCATTTATAAGTCAGTAGCAAAAAAAAAATTTTCGTTTTAAGCTTGATTTGCATATTCAATTTAGGCATTACTCGCTTTGAGATTTATTTATTTATTTAAATTATAACTTGTTATATGTTTTTTTGCTATGATTGTTTATTTAATTTCTGTTCATTTTGGGTTTCATTTATTCTTTAATAATAATTACTGGTCGTTTTTAGTTTGAATTTTAACGGGTATTTGTATATGCTGATCTTTAGTTTAAAATGGCCTTTACTTTTCTGTGAAAAACTTTTTTTTTGGAAAGTTTTTTTTAATTCATTTTTTTCGTTTTTGATTGCAGAAAGTTTCAAGTTTTTAAAATTCCTTATTTCAAAATCAAACTTTTTTTTCAACCTCAAATGTTCATCAAAGTATCAAAACTAGTATCAAAGTAACGATATCAACGTAAAGAAAAAAACAAAGTAAAGAAAGCCTCAAAGTAAACAAGGTATCAAAGTAACAATCAGCAACTTGCATAACTTATCGCCCTTGCACCGTAAATCGAAGTTGCCACGTAAATCACTAAATCAGAGTATTTAAGTAAACAAAGTGTCAAAGTGACAATAAGAGTAGAAAGGGGGGTCCGACTCCCATTGCTCACCCCTGCTGCCATCTACAATTTAGTCTAACTCTGCACGAACACCAAATATGGGCATGGAATCCCCAGGGAGAACACGTTTCCGAGAAATTAGAGTTTGTCCAGGAGAATTGTTTCCGGGGAAGTTTATTATTGTCGGACAGACGATGTCAAGGTTAATCAAATTGTTTCCGGGCAAAGTTTATTAATGTCTGACAGGTGATGTCAAGGTTGATCAAATTGTTTCCGGATGAAGTTTATTAATGTCTGACAGGTGA
>JAQQPU010001546.1:40545-80059 GCA_029168905.1 Artemia sp. Kazakhstan ARC1039 | reverse complement strand
TATCTTATGGTTTTCAATAAATAAATTGACTATTAATTGTACTAAGACAAAATTCATCATCTTCTCTCATACTGGGAAAACAGCACCAGAAATTATGATGATTAATATTCAAGGCCTACCCATTGACATTGAAAGAGTTGAGATTGTTGAGTGTATAGAAGCCTACACACAAGTTATTCTCACTGTGGGTCATTAATTTGATAGTTTTGTCAAAACATTTTTTATTGATTAATAAAGAACTTGAACTTGCCTATTTGTATCTTTTTGGTAGATGGTAGTGATGGTGTTTAACTTTCGTATATAGACTATTTTAAAGCAGATAAATGCAGTGAAATCTGTTTATTTTTCACAATTTTGTGAAAAAAGAATTGTTCAACAGTGAAAATAGTGAGGATAAAGATGCTCCCCCTGGAAAATATGTTAACTAGGATAATTTTGCATATCATGAAGTAAGAATTGTTTTCTTAAGATGTCTCCTTATGACCTGGCATGGTCATACATTTATACCAAATTGTTCATTTGTGGCAGTGGTCACAGGCAAAGTAGCAACTAGTTTTATTGGTTTTAGTACTGCAGAATAGGCAATTGGGGTGTCAGGTAAAATTTTTATAGCTTTGAGAAGATAATGAGATTCTAGGGCATAGTCATTAACAGAATCACTTGATAATGACATATTATTACCCTAAATTACCTTAAATCGCATTGTCCAGCAAAATAAGGAAAGATCCTGTAGAGTTGCTGGTCAGTGATGATGGGGAGTCACTGGTTTGACAGTGTCCCACTCTGTTTTCCATGGTTTGGTGGACCAATTCTTATCAATGGCAATCTTGAATGCATTGACAGAGGGAGCAGTGACAGCTGCATTGGGAAGACTGTTCCAGGGGCCCACCACTCTATTGGAGAAGTAGTGGTTGCAGAGTCTGATGTGAGCTCTCTTCCTGAGCAGCTTCTTACTATGCCCTCTTGTCCTGAATGATTTGTCAAGTTGTAAAGGACTCTGAGAAGAGGAATCAGCATGCAGTAGCTTGTAAGCCATAATGACATCACCCCTCCACCGTCTGTAGACGAGTGTTGGGAGCTGTAGTTTGTTCAGGCGGGATGGATAGTTGAGGTCTTTGAACAGACTCTATTTTCTGTTGGTTACTCTTATTCAGAGGTGTGGCAACACACATTCCAAACTCCAGCAATGGTTGCACAAGACCCTTGTACAGCTTTGTCATGACTTTAGATGATCTGCTATGTACTGTACGCTTAATTATTCCAAGGGTCTGAGATGCTTTGGCAACCACTGTTTGTGTGTGTTTGTTGAATTTTAATTCTTCATCAATGACTATTCCCAAATATCTTTCAGCTACCGAGGAACCAATCAATTGTCTATGCCATACCCCCCACTCATATGCTGCCACTTCTCATTCTTTTTCCCGAAATATACTGCCTTGCACTTCTGGATGTTAAACTCAAGCTTCCATTGGTGGGCCCAAAGGGAAAGTGCATCCAGGTCTTCCTGTATGGTGGCTCTAGTTGCTGACAACTCCAAGGGCCCAATAAGCTTTGAATCATCAGCATAGAAGCTCATCTTATTTCTTACAGCCCGTGGAGCATCATTAATGTAAATATTTAAAAGTGTTGGGCCCAAGATTGTTCCCTGGGGCATGCCACTATCAACTCCAGCAACTTCTGAGAAAAACTCTTGCCCATTATCCCCAAACACTCTAACTCTCTGCTTTCTTCCTGAGAGGAACTGCATCACCCATTCAACAACCTCCACATGTATCCCAGTAGCTAAAAGTTTAGTCTTCAATTATCCTTTCAACTATCAAAATTTTGGGAAAATCAGAACTTGAAAAGTTGAAGGCAGATAAAGAACTGAGCAGAGGCATATTTTGCTTGAATTGTTGGTCCATCTCATTTTTGAAACAGTCTATTACCTCAAAGGACAGACATTTACTGGAGTCTGATTAAACTGCCTACAGCTCCATGACCTTTTACCCACTAATATGCTAGAATTCCACAAATAGTTCAGTAGTCTGCACCACAGAGAAAAATTCCAAAAGATGTTTGATGTTTTTCAGTCAGTTAGTCAAAACCAAGTTTAATCCATGGGCATGACAGTGTATACAAACTGCATAAGGCTCCTTCTCCCTAAGCTTTGCTTGAACTTTGTCAAATTTCTCACTGGAATTTAAGGAATTGCAGAGAGGAATTATTTTATACATTTCAAAACAAGGGTGTCTCACATCAATAGGTATAATTATGATGCTCCAGGATGGGGACACTCAAAAACAAAGTCATTGAAAACAAAAAGGGCTATTTAATGGCTCTGAAAAAACAAAGCATGGGGGCAACCAGTCAGTCCATATTGCTAGTTGAATATAGCACATAGTTAAAAGATAAAATAGCTATTAAATTTAAGAAACAAGGTTTCTTTTCCAATGTAAGGGGGCATGACTCCCCCCTAATTGATGCAAACAATAACTTGGCAGAAAACTTAAAACTACAAGCTTAGGAATAAACTTGGGAAGTTCTCAAGAATGAATCCATAGCCTCAATGATTCCATGGAAAGGTATTTTTAAGTACTTGCCTCCATGCCTTCCCTCCCCAAAGAGCACTGACCTTTGATGACCTTTTATATTCTCAGTTAAAAAAGTTGAACAATGTTTCTTACAAAATCAAGGAGCTAATATGGCTTCAAATTGTGTTTTTGAAACCAAAGAAAGGTAGACTGAAACCAAAATTTTGGGAAAAACACATTTTTTCATGTGTTTCAGGAGACATTTTTCAGGAGAGTATCCATCTCCAAAGCATTCTCCAAAAAGGCCTGGAGTTTGATCCCTGCTGCATCAAGGTTGGGTAACAAACTTGCTGCTTGTCACTGTAAAAAAATCCCAGCTACTGAAATGTTGATTTGACGCCCTATGTGTCAGCAATCTCTCTCTCAATAACCAATAAATAATGCTGGCAAGTCCGGCGCCCCCTTCAAGGCAATTTCCCTTCCCCCATGAAAACTTCCTTCATGGACAGATCCTCCAACTTAACCATAATGATTTGATTTGAATAGGCCATAATGATTTGAATAAGGCACTTTTCATTCCGATCTGCCCACCCCTTTGACTTTCAAATTCTTCTTTTTTTATTCCTGAGAATTTCCTTTATAAACTAAGTAAAATTTCTCTCTCTGTCTCTCTCTCTCTCTCTCTCTGCCCTAGGATGGTCAGATAGGAATGAACAAAGAATCCAGCATAGAGATCTCCAAATGCACTCATACAAAAAGATGACAACCTAAGCATTATGGTACATAGAGAGTTTTTAAAACCTAAAGAGCTATGTATGAGGCCATTCTCCAGAATAATCCCCACGGCACCATTTTGATTTTGTCTAGTGAGGCTTATTTCCACTTTTTAGGTACAGTACTGTTAATACAAAAAACTGCTACTTGCTTAGCAGAGAACAATGGAGAACTGTTGCATGAACAACTTCACCTGACAGTTTTGTGCACTGCTGCTGCAGGACATAAGGAGAGGGAAGTCTGGTTCCAACAGGAACCAGACACTTCACAGTATTCTCTAGAAATTTTGATAGAGTTGTTTCCTGTATGTCTTCTCTGTTTGTGCAAGGCATCTCCTCTATTCCAAGCGTCACTTGATTAATCTCCTTGTGGTTTCTTTTTGAGATATTTTCGTATTTATATGTTGAAGCATACAAACACTACCTCACAACTCTGCAAGCACTAAGAAAAGAGTCAAACAGGCAAGGGCTGCCATTCTACCAGAATTATAAAAAACATCCAGGAAAGGCTGCATCAATGTTTAATATTTTACCAGACATAATTTCACAAAGAAACATTGGCATTAAGAAAACTAAACTCCTGATCTGATTTCTTTCTACCTTTCTATGCATTGCATTGATTATGAGTAAAAAAAAAAAAAATCCAAAATTAAAGCTACCCTAGTTGTTATTTATACAAAATGATATTATGCTACCTCTTAATCTTTTATTATGAGTACTTTTTGAAATATGGGAGGTTTTTGAGCATAAGCTTAATACTGTTCAATAATTGCCATATAAGTTTTCTTTTTCTTTAAAAAGTGTTCTCTAGTGGTTTGAAATTTTATTGGCTTAAAATACTTTGAAAAACTAAGTTTTCCTAAATTGTTTTTTGATCTGGATTTCTATCTTCATTTTTTTTAGCTTCTAGTAGTGTTAAGGGTATTTTTTGGTCTACCTTACCTTTTATTGCCAATTTTGGAGTAGGCAACTCTCTTTTTCTTCATATTCAGAATGCCTTTAATTTGCTTGGATTAAAGCCCAGGCCTAGGTTCTGTAAGTTAGTTGTTAACCCGTCAATATTATCTTGCAGAATAGGTTTCTGTAGTGTAATACAAATTACACATCACTTTTGTATTTACATACTGTAGTGTCACCTGTACAAATCTTAATTGTGTTTATGATACTTACAAGATTCTTAGTGCAATTAGGGACATTTCCCTGTTTCAGCAATCTCTAGATGGCTGTCAGTGGGTTCATTAAAGTCATGGATTTCTGAATTCTGCAATTTAAACCATGGGTAAGGGTCTCCCTTACCCTAGTCTATGAGTCATGTGTGTAAAAATGTTCTCTCCAAAATTGATCCAGGTTACTTCTAAAACTATTTAAGGTTCCAGATTACACAACTATTTCTGGGAGTGAGTTCCTGTCAGCCACTGCTCTGACACTCCAAAAATTGGCCATTGATCTATTTACTGTTATGTGTTTTAATATTTTTTCATGGTGTCATCTTGTGGTATTTATTTTTGAAGGGTGGAAATGCTTCTAGAAAGACACTTTCTCCTGGTTGTGCCTTACATTGGACAGCAGTATCTGGTCTCCTCTCATTTGTCTATATTTTACGGTGGGTATGTTCAGTTTGAGTAGTTGTTCTTCATGGTTTAAGTCTTTCAAACCAGGAAGAAGTTTAGTGAAACGTCTTTGGACCCTTTCCAGGGTGGCCGAGTCTGTTCTATAGTAGGGTCCCCAAATTACGTTCCTATACTCTATTGTAGGTCTTACAATCCCCTTGTAGACTTTTACAAAAGTATGGTTGTCTGAGTGCTTGAAACTTCATTGATCAGCCCAAAGAGCTGTGATGCTTTGAACATAGTTTTCTGGATGCGCCCATGAAATTTTAGCTGCGAATCAACAGTAATGCCAAGATCTCTTTTAGAGTCAACAAGTGTCAGTGGTATTCTGCAGCCCGCTTTGTCATTTATTGTTAGTTTTGGTAAAGAAGCAGCATTAAAGAAGCAGATACCCTATGTATAATTGGAGTAATGCTCAAAGATTTTGAGGAAATGCAGTTTGTTTACTGTATTGAGGATAGAAGTGGTTGTACAAATATATTGGGGGTGGGGGCATATAGACAAGACGAGGGTGTAAGTGTAGGTTTAGTCCAGTACACAAGGAAACATGTTAAGAAAACAATTCTTACTTCATAATATGCAGAATAATCCTAGTTAACATATTTTACAGGGGGAGACCCCCCATCTTCACTTCTTTCACTGTTGTACATTTTTTTTTTAACAAAATTCTGAAAAATAAACGTATTCGTATAAACGTAATGTATTTGACTGTATTTTCTGTTTTCAAGTAATCTCTATTTGTAGTTAAACACGATCAGTGCCATCTACCAAAAACTTATTAATAGCCAAATACTGATAAATTAGGTTAAGTTAGGTTAGATCTGATTAGTGATATGACACTTGGGTGTTTGTTTATAAACGATTTTCAAAACAGAGAATTAGAGAAGACATTAGAGAATTATAAAGACTTAGAGAAGACATTTCCTTATGTACTGGACTAAAACTATGCTTACACCAAGATGAGAAAAAACTCGAGAAAAATAGACTATATATACCCCCCCCCCCCCAGTCTTGAATTTGGGCAATCATATAAGGGTGCATCCTCAGTCATGGACAAGTTGGCTGTAGCATCAATAAAGGAAGCATTCCTTTTTATTATAGATTCTTCTTCTTCTATTAAAATCGCCTTAACTCTTTGCAAAATTTCCAAATTGAATGTTCTACTGTATTATTTTATGGGTTAATTTTTTGTTTTTGTCATATCATGACAGTTTCTTTCTGAAACAATTTTGGTGGTTTTTGAAGTTTTATATTTTATATCCTATTAAAGTTTCTGCTTAAGACATTTTAATAGTTAAAATATAGGCTTTACCACATCAGACATGAGACTCCTTTTAATGCTTAAAGTTTGTTAAACCAATATTAGCCTAGAAAAAAGGAAAAAATATTGCCAATAAATATTTTATTTCCCATGTTCTTGATTACCTATTACTTATATCTGTTGTTTTTGTGTGTGAATATTTCATAATCTAATACTACTACTACTAACAACTCACCGCAGTACCAAGCCGCCCGAGGCCAACAGCTACGCACGCTCCTCCTTCATCCCAATCCATTCAAAGCCTCCCTTTTAATCTGCTTATTTAAATAATATTATTTCTGTTGACATTGTCTCTTTGTATTATTAGTTTACATTAATGCACAGAAGCCAAGTCATTAGATGAGGGGGGTCAAAAGACGAAAAGAGCAAGTTTGTATTATTTAAAGTCTGAGATAGTAATGTTTTCTAGGTTCTGAAAATCAAGATGCATGGCTGTTGGAGATAGCATAGAGGAAGCTCTCAAGGTGTCATTTTTATCCCCTTCAGTTCTTTGTTCATGCTCAACAACTGAGTAGGAAGATGATGGATACTGAAACTTATTTCTTTAACTTGAGTGGTAAGTCAACATGTTTCTTGTGATTTGGCGCAATATAAAAAAAAAGGTTTTTTTTTGTCAGAAAGTAGGTCCAAAACACAAAAAACATGTGTTTTGTGACAGAATTTTTGAATTTTTTTTCTGGTGAGATAAGCTGAACCTCCCTAACCATTCTCCTGTAAATGTCTTTGTAAATTTCTGTGTGTGGGGGGTTGCTTTCTTTTTTAACGTTTAAGTTTTCTAGAAACATCAGAGCCTTGTTTGAAGTATAAGTCCAGGGCGTCGTTTGGGGAGGCGGGGGTAGTGCCCCCCAGTTATGTGGGAATTTTTTATTATATACCCCATGCCCAGGGACCCCTCTAGCCCCCCCCGCAATAAAAATGGTGGAGATTCGCCTCTGGTCATAACATAGTATTTATACATTCTACTAGGATTTATTTTGACAGTAAAAGTATCCAATGTATCCATAACGTCATAACTGTCAATTTTTATATGTCAAAATGTCAATACAAAAGTTTTACCAAATACTAAATGTCAAAATTAACATAGATGTCACCCATTGATAAAATTGTTTCATTCTCCTCTTTGTTGACAGAAATGTTATATTTTGGTGAACAATTCAACATTGAAATGGAAACAGTCAAGGTTTTGAATTGGGGAAGCAGTAGGATTATTTTGCTGAACCTTATAACTTTAGAAACACTTCGATTAATTTTTTCGTAGTTTATAAATTCTAGGTGCTGTTACTGTCATTACTACTGCTGCTACTACTAACAACTTGCTGCAGCACCAAGCCGCCCGAGACCAGCAGCTGCGCATTCTCCTCCCCATCATTTGCGCATGCTCATCCTCCCAATAAGTGCTATGCTCCTCCTCCCCATCAGCTGTGCATGCTCATCCTCCCCATCAGCTGCGCATGCTCCAACAGCTGTGCATGCCCCAGATGGATAGTCAAGAAGCACAATCTTTGCCTTTTTATTAAAATCAAACAAATACCGTCACTATTTTAGAAATAGATTCACATAGAAAAAACAGAATTTCACACCAAAAGACCTACAAAATTCAGTTGAATTGACACTATGTGATATTCAGTTTAAAATCCTCAGAAAAACTTAATGTTCTATTTGTGTTTTGTTGTCAATATACTGGAAATGAAGAGATTCGGCTTTATGACGGCTTAATTGAATTTATGTCGAAACTTCGGGGGAGGGGTGGGGGAAAATGTATTGTTTTTATGAGGAGGGGGTCAAGTTCCCGAGTATTCTAGTATATAGCTCTTCTCCTTTTTAGTGTTGCTTACCATCTGTTTAATTCGTTTGTGTTTTTAAGTAAAATTTCAGTAGAAAAGGATTCCGAGATAAAATAACACTTTTTACATTTTAGGTTAAAAAAGCTTTTAACTTCCACCAGTAGTTTTTAAGTCTTCTTCCTCATTATGGTGTTGTTTCAGATATCATTTTAGTTCCTTGATCATGGGCATAGGCAAAGCCTTTTCTATGGGGGGGGGGGCAGACGAATCTATGGTGGAAGGGGGGTGGAGGCTATATCGGCAGTTCACAAAATCTCCCATCGCCATAAAGTTCTATCTTACCTTTTGAAATCTTTTGTTCATCAGTAATCACCGAAAATCATCAATTAGCTTCAGCATTAGTCCTCTTGGATTACTATATTCTTATTATCTTCTTGCAATACTATAATATAATAAACCCACTATCCTACTACCAATTTCCAGAAAACATAAACACCATAAACGCGATTTGATACAAATCACGTTACGGTTAGATAAGCAGCTTCTTGTTCTAAGAATCCAATTCAAGAGTTTTAAGTTGGGCGATATTAAATATCAAATTATATTATGTATAACCCTATATCGGACCAAAATTAATATTGAATATCGAAACATAAATATCGATGTCGTAAACGATATTTGGAAATTTCTGTTTATTTCCAGCTTTTTCAACTATCTACCAGTGAACATCCAACAGTAAAATTCCAGCATACGAAAAGTTCTCGTTAATATCTAGTGTAAATTTGAAGCTCTAGGGGAGGGCAGCTGCCCTGGATGCGGCCTTGATATCTTTTTTAGTTTCTGCTCTAGTTCAACGAAGTTGATTTCAGATCCCTCACCTTTACTCTATTTTAAAGAATTGGCTACTTTCTATAGTCTTGACAAATATTCTTATTCCGGGTGGGGGTGTTAAGGCCTAAAAGAGTTTTTTTGATATTTCGTATCACCGTGATTCTTTTAATGGGATGCTACTTCCCCTGTCCAGTTTGTTTTATTGTGCTCTTTTAATATTGTTACATTGCTTTGAATGTATCTAATCTATTTCCTTCATGTATTAGTCAGATTACAGATAGACTTGCTTCTATCGACCTCTGGACCCAAGTTTTATACAAATTCAAAATTCCAGGAAACTCGATCAAAACATAACATTTTAAAGAAAAATAAAACTGGGATTCGGGATTTTCAGGTTGAGCTTTCTAAATTATTTCTCGGAAATATAGAAGGAATACGGACAGTTTTGATCTTAGGGTCGGAGAGATGGTTGTTTACTCTACATGTCTCCTACTTTGACTGATACCTAAGAAGACTTCTTTTTGAGTTGACAGTTCTAATCTGCTCCATGTTTATACCCATCTAGAAGGCTAGAAAAGAAAAAAATCATTCATTTTCTTTCGGAAAAATTATTAGAAATTAAGTAAACTTCAAACAGTTTTTTCTTCTTCTATTCATATTCTTGGAACTTGAAATAAAAAATTTATATTGTTACCAAGTTACAGAATAACGATTTTACAGAGAGAAAAAATGAAGCAAAACCAATAGTAGGGCAGATTTTTCACTCATCAATGTGCTAAGATCTTACATCTTTTGTCAGAAAACGCTTAAAAGTTAAATCTTTGAAAAAAGATCTTACATCTTTTGTCGTTTTTGTGCAAACGACTTTCATCATTCTGCTCTGATCAGTGGTCTGAGAACAATGATGAATATATCATCAGTTCTCTCATCATTGTTCTATATGGCAGAAAGAAGGCGTCTTTCACGCTTTTTGCTAACATCAGTGAGCTGTAAGATCTTAGAACAGAGATGAGTTGAAAAAATGATAATCTTTACAGAAAGATGAAAGATCTTAGATGTAAGACTTTAGGGCTAAAAAGTGGCCCTACTGTTGAAACCAGCACCCTGCTGGAGACGACAACCAGAGCGCGGAACAAGAATCTTTGGCAAAAACTTAAAGGCGATCTGGAACCATGGGGAGGGTAACGGAGGTATGGTCAGGGGTGTGACAAAGATCGGCTGAAGAGGGCTAGGGCAGCTGCAGCCGACTAAATTGAGGATTTATGGCTGTTAAGAACTTCCGGATATGTAGTGCAATTGGCTTATTCTTGGAAGCGCTATTTTTGCTGACAAAATTATCTTTATTTTAGTAAAACAAAATTAGATTTATTCCAAGTAATTAAACCGAAGAAAAGATACATGGCAATAATCCCCACAAAGGCTCCATAGCCAGTATAGGAGGGGTAAGACACAAACGTTATTTAAACACTAATTTAGGGGGAAAAGGCCCAAGACTGTAAGATAAATCATCTAAAATTGAACTGCCTCCAATCAGTTCTAGACAGAACTACAAACAAAAAGAAAATTAGATCAAAATCAAACATTTTAAATGGGATGTGTATGAGGGAGTGTTCTGTTGGTATTATCCGAATCATTAAACAAGCTATATGTGTTATGAACAAATTGCAATTTTATTGATAATTATCTATAAAGATGTATAATTAATATTCTATAATACTGTATTATAGAATTATCTATTATATGCTATAACAAGGTATTATAAATGTATAAATCTGCGTTTATTTCAAATGCGCTTAAATGATGAGTCATGTTGCTTAAAATAGAGGCTGGAGCCGAACCCCCTCAAAAAATACGCCATCGTGAGGCTCTTCATGATAGGAACGAAAGGAAGTGCAAATATAAGCTTTCAACGAAAACCTTATTTCAATTCAATTCAATTTGTTCAAATAAAAATAAAACATAACACCAATAATAATAAGGATCCTTTAAGCGAACTTGTTAAAAACGATAACAACAAAAATTGAAAATGAAGAAGAAGAAAAAGTAAAAAAAGAAAAAAGAAAGAGAAAACACGGGTAATTAAAGCAAATTGATTAAAATTTTAGAGAATTATATTATCAAGGTTTATTAACATTGTTATACAGCGTGCGAACACTTGTGGACAGCTCGACACTGGAGGATATTATATTTCGTTGAATTTTAGATTTAAAAATGAGAGGTCGCTGGGTGGAACTAGAGACACACTTGGGGACAAAGAAGAAACGGTTGGATGAACGAAGACAGAGGCCTTCATAATTATTTCTATTAAAATAATATCATAATTGGAGAGGAAGATTTTTATGGTAAGCGGAGTATGCAAGGGATAGATTTAATTTTTTGATGATTTGTTCAAAAGAAATAATACCAAAATCGGAGTACAAGTACTGGGTGGGATATAGTCGGGGTAGCCGAAAAACTGCTTTGACGGCACGGTTTTGGGCAGATTTTAATTTGTTGGTAACTGAAGGATAAGTGTTGCCCAAAACAGATCCGCAGTATGAGATGTATGGGTAAACTAAAGAGTAATAAAGGGTGAGACGGATATAGAGAGGAAGAAAATAATTCACACAATTAATTATACTTACCTGTCGCAAGATTATGGCTCTGATGTAGGAAACATGTGTTGCAAATGATAGGGAAGAGTCAATGTGGACACCAAGGAACTTGGCAACTTCGACCTGTGGGAGGAGACTGGTCGAATATTTGAGGCCAAGTGCTTGCTGAGCTTTATTTCTGTAAGGGGCTCTAGATAATACAACCTGACTTTTCTTGCTGTTAATTTCTATCTGGATTTTTATTTAAACGTGAACATAAATCGAAACTACTACTAACAACTCACCGCAGCACCAAGTCGCCTGACGCCAACGCAGCTACGCACGCTCCTCCTCCATCCCAATCAATTCAAAAATTCCCTCTTTACACCCTCCTAGGAAGTTTACATTTCCTATAAAACGAAATATAAGAGAACTGCGTCACAGGCTGCTTTTTATCAAGTGTGGGCCCTTCTTTATGGCCTGGTCCTCAAATGTTGGCTATAAAGGGTAGCATGCTTTTGATACAGAGAATACTGTTTCAAATAGGGACGTCCGTGGGATTTTAATGCGGGTAGGGCCGGGCAGCTTCAATACAAAAACAAAAAATGGACTACTAACAACTCACTGAAGCATCAAGCCGCTTGAGGCCAACCTAGCTGCGCACGCTCCTTCTTTATTCCAATCTATTCAAAGCTTCCCTCTTTACACCCTCCCAAGACACCCCAGTATCCTATAATTCCTTTCTTGCGGCTCTTTCCCACTCCGTTCGGGGACAACCTGCATTTTTGACCAACCTATATGGTTGGCCAAAAAGGTCCATCTTTGGAAATCCGTTATTCTTCATTCGGGATTTTAATACGGATGGACAAATTAGATGGAAAATGCACAATATATAGGTAGAACCGATTTTTTTAATATAGAAAAACACAGAATTAAAGGTACCTCCTGCGTGCGCGCCTCATTTTAATCCTCCCTTTTTCTAGTATGTACGCGTACATAGCTTCAAATAAGAATGAAGTGCGTGTCGGCTATTGGAAACACCCAAAAAATGAAGTTGGGTTAAGCATAATGAAAAATAACAAAACATAACCATAAAATAATACATTAGAAACAAAATTATGGATAGCCAACGTAACCTAACCCCCATCCCCACCTCTAATGTGCAAATATATAGCCCAAATTATACAAGTCCAATGCATTGTATCATTCATCACTTGTTTTTAGCTATGAAACCGGTTTTCTCAGATGTAACCTAAGCGTAATTCTTGAGTGTGTTTCCAATAACCGACAAGTACCAGGAATGATAAGAAACGTTTATAGATCGGTAAGAATTTCCGGAGAATATTTGAAGGGAATATGTAAAACTGTAACCATTTCAATAATTTGGGCTTACAGTTGACGTTTTCGTCTAAAAAATATTTGTTAATGTCTGTATTTGTCTTAAACTAGGCAATGAGGTGATATTTAAAATTCTCAGGCCTTAAGACATTCTCATGCTATTGTTGGTAAGATTTGCGAATTTCTGTGTGCGGAATAACTCTTTCCCCGTTATGTAATCAGATATTTTCTTTGAAAATTTGTGCAGTTTAACAATAGGATGCTCAATTCAAGTATAATATTTCCGATGGGGTACATCACATTGGCACAAATTCAATAGGATTATTAGTGTCTGACAGGTTTTGTTCCATCTTTTGTCTCTACTCGTCCGCTTTCTTGATTTTTTCTGTTCTATTTCCTTTCTTCTGTGCTGTCGGAACAATAAAGCTTCCAAATATTCCTCCCCAATGTATTATAGTAGTGGTGGCGAACAAAGATTAGGATATTGGAAGGTACAGTGATGACAGGGGTCAAGTATGGTTCTGAAGCGTGGGCGCTCCGAAAAAGGGAGAGGATTTGCTAGATGTTTTCCAGAAAAATTGCCTACAGATTGTTCTGGGTACCAGGCTGACTGAACGTATTTCAAACAGTAAGCTGTACGAAAAATGTGGTTCAATCCCGCTTTCTAGGGCTATAATGAAAGAAAGGTTGAGACGGCTAAGGTACGTTGTGCAGATGAAGGATGACAGATTGCCAAATTAAGTCCTTGTCGGCCAGCAGTCTAGGGCTAAACGGAAACCAGGTCTTCCTCGTCTGGGGTGGGAGAACGTCATAAAGAAAGATTTAAAGAAAATGGGAACTTCATGGGAGCGAGTAAAGAGGTAGGCTTTGAAGAGATTGGGATGGAGGAGGACCGTGCGTAGCTGTGTTGACCTCAGGCGGCCTGGTGTTGCGATGAGTTGTTAATAGTAATAGTAGTCTTCCTGGTCAGTTTTGCCAAAAAATGTGCCGTGGACTGTTGTTCGATTTGTCTTCGTCCTATTCCAAGAAGGATTCTTGATCCAAAGTCCAGAAAACGCTTAATCTTCCCATTGCCAAGCCTTTGTAACCAACGTATAGCAAGAAAAGAACCGATTTGTCGCTTAAAATATTTAATTCTCTCATTTTTTTTTTTACAATCTTGTTGTCTGTAGTTGGGATTTCAATCACAATGTAATTTTGTAATAGTAAATGTAATTCACAATGCGCTAATTTAAGCTAAGGGGTAGCTCTCTCTCAGAAATCATTTACACCAGGTGGCATTTGCCGAACGTGGCGAATTTGCCAAGGTTGGCGTAACAGTGCCAAGGGTGGTGGAACTATGCGGCACGCGTGGCGTTTCGGGATGTCCACCAGGTGACGGGAAGTCAGCGCTCCCGCGACTTGAGCTAGTCAGAATTGGTCATTGATTTTTTCTGCCAATCAGAAAATTCTGCGGAAAAGCTGAGTGGCATAATTTAGCGTTAGTTAGACCTCAATTTTTGTAAAATCTCGTTGTGAGTGGGTCTTTAGAATAGCGATAACATATGAAATACTAACAGTTTATTAGCGCTTAATTACTTGGCCAGGTAAATTGTTTTTCGCTGTTCAACTTTCCTTTTTTTAGGACAATTTTTTCCCTCTTGAATAACCAAATCTAAAATGTATATTGTCATCCTTCTACCATCTGTAGATTAAATTAAGACAAAGATAAATCTGCACAAATGCGATTCACCCTAAAGTTATGCAGAGAGACCCGACCCAGGAAATGTTAGAATCTGCAAATTTTTGGGGGTTTAAAAATATATTTTTGGTTTAGGACCCGTCCCTTACTCTGATATTTTGCTAGTAAAGCACATTTGTTGTTCTCTTGATGTCTTATGTAAAACAAATTCGTCTTTATTCTGTTGTCC
The DNA here is from genome assembly GCA_029168905.1 of Artemia sp. Kazakhstan ARC1039. Lineage (NCBI taxonomy): Eukaryota > Metazoa > Arthropoda > Branchiopoda > Anostraca > Artemiidae > Artemia > Artemia sp. Kazakhstan ARC1039. The sequence goes on along the minus strand of JAQQPU010001546.1, from coordinate 65,406 downwards.
ATTTCTTTATGGATTAGAACAATTTTAACGCCCCATTTGTCAAAGTGTTTTCATTATGACAAATGGATATTTATATTTCAGCAAATGAGGTGTAGTAATTGAACTAAATTAAAGACAGGAAACTATTTTTACATAAGAATATCTCACGGATGTCAAAAGCTTTAGGGTGCTAATTTTGGAAATTGGAGTACCTCCTTGTCATCCAGACCTCCTGGGATTCGAATTCGAGAAATTTTGCTGCGGCTTCGTTGTTTGTGTAATAATGTACTATTCTTACTTTAGACCTTTAGCTCCGCCTTTACCTCTGGAAGAACTTAGAACATCAACAAGAATTTTCCAGAAATTCCTCTGAGTTGCTGTTGCGACGATATATTCCCGTTTGGGATGAAAGAGGGATGCGGAGGCAGGGACATCGTTTTGGGGGTCAAGGGGGCAGTTATGACCCAAAAATTTGGAGAAAAAAATTATTATACAGCCCATGCCCCTTGACTATCCGGATATGGACCCCTTCCCCTCCCCCTCCAATAAAAATGCTGGTGCTACGCCCCTGTGTGGAGGTACTCAAAATTGTTCTGGTAAGTGCGTCAGATGGCATTTCTAGATCTAGCCTGCGTCGATTCCTGTTTGTATAGTGTTGCATTTGAGACTGCGGTTTTCCACTCTTGACCTAACACGACCTAAGTCGCTGCACAGTGGGTTACTATAACATTTGTCACAGCTTATCTTCTTGCGAAATGTCGGATTTGTTATCCATTGAATCCAGTCGATATTTAAATCCTTGTTTTCAGGCCCCCCACATCCAACACGCAGTTCAAGAAGGGTTGTGCAAATTATCGTTTTGAGTGCTGTGTTCAACACGGGCTAATGTCTTTTCAGAACCCGTGTTCAACCATGCTATTCTGGCGCATTACAATTTTGAGGAACCCGTGCCAAGTACCCTTGGAACCCGTAAGATGAAAACGTTTTAAAATTTTACTGGGTTGAACACGGAGAACCTGAAAACAATTTTCGTCGAACCCGCTCAAACCCCGTGCCTGAAAACACAACTCAGGATTCTCTGAAAAAAAGTACTATGTGTTGCTCGTTTATGTGCAATCAAACCTTGTGCGTAATTAGATAATTTACCTCTGCATCCACTATTGGAAAAACAGGCAGCGGCAACGTCAATTCACGAGAATATGTGTTGGGGGAGGTGACCATGTTGGGGGTGACCTTGTTAGTTTTTCGATTTTTTTTGTTCAATTGAAATACCTAAAAAGGCATTTTTCACTTAAAACATGAAGAAAGGTGTGTTTTAATGAAAATACAAGAAAAGATATTTTTTCAAATTTAAATAACACCCCTCTCCCCAATTTATGTGCCTTTCCAGCTTAGCCATTCCTCCAAAAGGTTACACGTATTTAATATACCACTGTATCACACATCATACATACATCGTACATCACACAGCTTTTGGTTGGTACGTGCGATTTTTTTCTGGGTAATCAAGCAGTCGAAAAGGTTGGGAAACTCCCAGTTTAATTTTTTTTTTATATTTCCAAAAATTTCCATGCCAACTTTTAAATATAGCCGCTATTATTGAACCATGGTTTTGTTTTTACAATAGCCTGATTTCTATAATATTCATAGTTATGCTACTCTCTTGTTAAACGTTCAGCTCCGTAAAAAAAACTTCGAAGATGAGTGACATACAGGGTGGCGCGCACACGTAGGAGTTTGTTTTGAGGTTGAAGGTATTCTGGGCTGGAGTATATTCGAAAAAAAACCTGAATCCAGATAATTATTTGGAAAATATTGAAAAAAATGTTATCAGAGAAATCCTTAAATGTAGTGATTTCGGGAATGTTGACAAGGCCAGAGCCCCCTCCCTCCCATTTGTATGTAAGTGGAGAGAATAAAATTTTGTACTATGCTGGTCATTGGATGGGGGAAATGTTACTTTTTTGTTTGTTTGGTTTTACTTTTTGTGGTGAAAAAATGAGAATGTGTTTGACTGTTTAAAAATGAGGATGTTAATTCTACTGAAAAAAATATGATTTAATACTAATTTCTTTAATTTAAAGGTATTTATTCCTATTTTTATGTAGTTTCCCTATGAACATGCGAAGTTAATTCAAACGGTCTAATAAATGGCTTATTTTTGGGGAAAAAACTATATTTTTAATAATCTACCTTGGACCTTAGAAAACTGAACAGTAACCAGAGGAGTTACCAGGGTCCAACTTAGAGGGCTTGCAACTTGGGACAAATTCTAAATTCACCATTACTTGTCAAAAAGCCGGTTTTTAACATAATTCTTTAATTTTCTATGGTAGGGTTTAGATATCTGCTCATTCTCCCTCCCTCTTTGTCTCCTACGTTATGCGTTATGTGTTATAGTATGTATAGTATACATATGGGTACTTTCCCATTATGTGGACACCTCGGCTATAGGCAGTCGAATGAATGCAGTGATGGAGACTCGTAAAGCGGGTAATTGTTATCTAAATTGATCGAAGAGCGTGGTTTCTCATTGAATTTACAATATTTAAACTGTTGTCTTTTGGGGTTTAGGGGGTAGAAAAATGTACCTAGGTTAGGTTAGGTTACGTATTTAATATACGTAATGCTTTAAACCCCACCCCTCCACCCTAATGTGCAAATATTTAGCCCAAATTTGTTTATAAACTATTATATATTATATATTTGTTTAATTTCATTAGCATTAACCAAACTTGGCTTTTTATAGGCTTCCACATAATGGGAAAGTACCTACATATGTTACGGGCCATGCCGTATTCAGGGGCGAATGGCACTGGGTTTGAATCCCCCTCCCACGGAAGTTTTTTTCCGATTCGTAATAAAATAACAAAAATGCATGTAAACAAATTTTTGATGAACTTTTTAAAGTTTTGTTTGTATCCTTCATCCACCGAAAAAATCCCCTCTCCCCCGAACAAAAACCCTGGATACGCCCTTGGTTATGGGTATATATGTGCTGTATGTGTATATAGTAACTACGTGTAGTGTAAGTAATGGTAAGTAGCAATGATGGAATAAAATTCAACCACAACCGCCACGGGAAATTTGAGAAATAATAGTTTTGTCCTTATTACTCTATTGGATGACCTTCTTAAAAATGATTTTCGGTCTGTGACACCGGATGAAATTTAACCTTTGGTTGCGTAAATTACGACAAAAGTTTTAAATTACTTCTTTGTTTAAATACAAAGCTACTATGCATTTTAATTTGTACGGTTTGTGAGTAATTTCTACGAAATTAAAGAGTATACACGGGAGGGGGCTAGTGCGTCCCGCACTGGTTCGTATCCAGGATTTTGACCGGAAGGGGGAGGGGGGTACAAGAAAACTTTACAAACGCATCAAAAATGTGATTTGAGAATTTTTGTTACGTTTTTACGAGTCGGACAAACATTTGTTTGGAAGGAGGGTGGGGGTGAAACCCCCTAACCCCTCTCCAGAATGCGGCCTTGACCTCGCACCTCGAAAATGTCCCTTCTCTATCACCACCGTATTTAGCAATGCTATGTAAAAGTTTGCCCTTTTAGTTGGACAGAAATCAATCTTTTAATTTTTGTTTTTGTCAAGTTGTGTTTTCTTGATGAATAGATAGTCAAACGTTAACCCTATTTTGACCTCTGTCTGTCACCGCACTGATTAAGTTACACCTCAGCCATACCACGGTCAAACCTGTTGATAAAAAAAAGTCAAGATTCATGAAGGATCGAGGGGTTACTTCCTCTCAGAAGTCATATACGCCAGGTGGCGTCTGCTATTTGTGGTAGAACTGTGCCAAACGTTTTGGAAAGTGTGCCATGGGTGGCGGAACTGTTTCAAGCTTGGCGGATTCATGCGAAACAGATGGCGATCCAAGTTGCGCACCAGGCGGTGGGAAGTCGATGCCTCCCTCTTAACTATTTAAATTTTCTTTAATTTTAACATCATATTTGTACAACAAAACCAAAAAGTTTCAGTGGCATGAAGTAGTTTAGAAAAGCCTCGATCGACGTTGATTTCTTCCCAATCATTGTCTACGCATGCTATGGCTATATATCTTGCTAGATTTATCATACAGGTAGATAAACTGCAGTTCCAAGCTCCCATCTCTTTTAATTTGAAATGTTTTGCGTTAATTGACCCCTTGCTATTGAAACATATACCCCTCCAGATTTTGAAGAAATGATTTATTATGCATCTTTATTAAAACAGTCCCTAAAAATTCTTAGCCCGCCCCCTTCGTGTTTGCGATTTGGTTTTATTTTGTTAACGTGTTATATTAACCTTCTCATTAATAATGTTTACTTAAAGCTTATGCTATTTTAGATCTCTCTCTAATATTTGAACTGAGGCAACTGTAGGGATAGAGACCCTGTTGAACATAAATGTAATCTTCTTTCCTCCATAAAATGCGTTTTATAGCTAAAGGGATCGGCACACGTAGCTGATTTTGGGAACCGATTTCAGCATCAGTGGACAAACGATAGCGGTAAGAAACATTTGTTGAAAGAAAAATTTATTGCGCGAGATTTTCAAAACAAAGAATCATGGACACACATGATTGATCTCAGCTTAGTTCTCAGTTTAGTTTTCAGCTCAGTAGCGGGGTCTTTCACCACAGACATCTCTGGCTGACTATTTATTTGTATCTATTTTTTATGATGATCATGATGAAAATCGGCGCTGATTTTGTAAATCGGTGCCGAAAACTAGAAAATTTTTCAAGCTGAAATCGACGCCGATTTCTTTTAAAATCGGCGCTGATTTGGAAATCAGTTCCCGAAATCAGCTACGTGTGCCCAGCCCTTAAGCTACTAATAATGTCTTATTATATATAATTACATAAATATATAAAGTATCCGCAAAGTGATATTATGCGTTGGGTACCTGAAGCTAAGCGTACATTTCTTGTTTTGCAATCAGTAGGTATCTATTTTCATGAAAAAAATGTACTCTAAAGCATAATTTAGTATATGCTACCGTTTTTATGTCGTCTGACAGGCTCTCCCCCCTCAGAAAATCCCCCTGGAAAGTGAAACCCCATTGAAAATCTCCCCGAAAAATACCCCCTTGGAGTATATCCTATCTTATCTATATTTCAGATTATAAGCAGAATATGTGGTGTAGAACAGGGGTTGGCAAGTGGTTGATTTTCACCTGGAGCAAAAAAAGTGGCCGACCCTAGGTGTCTTGTAGTATTTGTTTTCACATTTTTATTTATTTTAATTATTTTATTTTCATGTTTCTGGGGTTGAGTTATTCTAAGAGGGTCATTCTAAGTTTCTAAGATAGCCCTTTCTATATGAAGTGGGCAGAACTGAGTTTTTTGTCTATTTTCTGGCCTTTGCTTGGGCTGTATTTTGAGTGGAATCAATGTTTTGGGTTTATTTTCGTCACTTTAGCCCAAGTTTCATATAACTGGGCATGGAGCATGGAGCAGGTTTATTGGACTGGGCATGGAGCATAGAGATCATTTTCTTTAGATTTATTTTTAACTTTGTTTTTGTTTTGTTTATAATAAGGATGTTTTCATTCATTATTTTTGAAGTGTATTGTGGATTAAGCATAGCCCAGTAGGGCTTTTAGTGATAATAAATCATAACATATAAAATTCCCCATTTTTATAGATAGGAGCTTGAAACCTATACAGGGTTCTCTGATATGCTGAATCTCAATCAATCAATAGAGCCTTACTGAGGAGTTTGTGTTGAAGTCTTTTATTGTTCTGAATTTATTGATTGAATAAGTTGATTGATTGATTATTCAAGAATTCCTTTTTTTCTTTATTATTTTAACTTGTCATACTTTCTTTGTGGATGTTTGGGGCCTTTTTGTTCGTAATGGCGTGGATGTGCCTTTTGTATGCTTCACGGTCTTCTGCTAGGCGAAGAAGGTCCGAGAGGCGGTGAGGTGCAATGTTTTCCTTTCACCTTTTTGGGGTACGAGGACGAGAACCGTGAATTTGGCCTTCGAAGGTGATTTTCCGGAGACGGGACTGACTCATCTTGTCATCCACCTTCAGCGTCCATGTTTCACATGAGTAGATTGCAATGGGGATGATCAGGGTATCGAAAAGTCGTGTCTTAAGCTGCAGAGACAAATCCTTGCTTCGCCATATTGGCATAAGGGCTTTGAAACTGGGACTCGCGAGGGCGAGACGTCTTTTAATGTCTTTTGATAAACTGTTGTCGCTGGTGATCAAACTACCGAGGTAAGGGAACTCGTCGACCCACTGGATACTCTCTCCATTAAGTTTCAGGTCTGGCTTAACCGTATCCTGCGGCTTTCGTGAGCAGCACATAGCCTTTGTTTTTGATACATTTATGATCATTCCAAAAGAACTAGTGGCTTCGAGGACATCGTTAGCAACGGCTTGTAGATCCTCGGGTGTTTCAGCCATTTCGTCGATACCGTCGGCGTAGGCTAGCTTATCTGTCTGAACACGCCCTATATGTGCGCCGCAAGTTGTTTCCACCAGGGATAAGACTGCTGTGAGGAAGAGGTTGAACAGCTCTGGAGACAATAGGCATCCTTGAAGGACACCTGCGGACGTTTGGAAACTGTCAGTGCGACCTTCACTAGTCATGACGCGACTCCCAAATTTGGAGTATATATTTTTCAGAAGGTCGACTAGGTTTCGTGGGTTTCCGTAATGGAGGAGGATATGCCATAGGTCATTTTTCCAAGTAAGGTCAAATGCTTGCCTAAAGTCTATGAAGAGCTGATACAGGTCGTGACCGAATTCCAGATATTTCTTTAAAATCTGGCGACCAGTGAAAATTTGGTCAACGGTCGATCTCCCAGGGTGAAAACTGGCTTGGTATTCTTGGATGGCTAAGGACGACACGGCTCTGATCCGTTGGAGTATAATTTGGGTGAAGATCTTGGCACTTTGACTTGTTAGCCTAATAGGACGGTGATTATCACATATCGCCTTTGACCCCTTCTTGTGTAGTGGAACAATTATGGCTTCGCACCAAGAAGTTGGGAAATGACCCTCTTGCCAGGCAGCGGATACAGTCTTGTGGAAAAGATCTAAAAGTGGTTCACACCGGCCTTTCAGCAGTTCTGCCTGTATTCTGTCCGGGCCAGAAGCCTTGTTACTCTTCAATGCTTGGATGGCGTCTTCGACCTCAGAACGGATAGGAGGCGGGCTGGGGTCTGAGGCAGCAACGGGAAACAGGTCCAGGACAGCAGGGTTTGGAAGGATATCAGGATTAAGTTTTTCTTTGAAATGCTCCATCCATCTCGATTGGATACCTTCTGTGCTTTGTATCTGGGAGCCGTATTTTATCTAGCAGCGCACAAGAACTGAGACTTTTCTTGCTTGTTAGCTCACGAACTCTTTTATACATAAAGTGTGAGTCGCCTTTTTAAAATCAGACTCACACAGTTCGCATTTGTCTTTAATGTAGGTGCGATAAGCTCTACGGGTGGCTTTTCTACAGCACGTTTTAACTGCTTATATCTGTCCCTGCTCTCTGTCTGGCGTGTTATTGTGTTTTCGTTTCTCAGCACATAATAAAGTAATTTCGTTGGTTATCAAAGGCTTTTTATCACCCTTTTTGGTTCCTAGGGCGGATATCCCTACTTCGCTGATGATCTTAGAGGAGTCTGTGACCAGTTTATCGACATCCTCTTTAGATAGAGTTATAGGAATATTAGAAAGAAGGTCCGATATTTCAGTAGACAGTTCATCGATATAGGTCTGGCGGGTTTGAGGGTCTTTGAGAAGATATGTGTTGGAACGAGGGGGTCTCTTATTCAGCTTTGCGGTAGATTTCAGCCGTATCTTTAGTGCAGACATGACCAGGGAATGGTCGCTGTCGAAATCGCCACCTATGAGGGTGACAGTATCTAGCACAGACGATTTCCACCGCCTAGAGACGAGCACGTAATCAATAAGATTACGGGTTTTTCCACCCGACGAGGTCCATGTCGCCTTACGACGTTCTCTGTGTTTGAAGAGAGTATTGGTAATGGCTAGATCGTTGTCTCTGCAAAATTCAATGAGGCGTTCTCCCCTCTTGTTAAGTCGTCCAAGGCCAAATTTACCCATAACATCTTCGTTTCCAGCAGAAGCGTTACCAACAATAGCATTGAAGTCGCCAATGACAACAGCAAGGTCTTTTTTGGCAACTGCGTCAATTAGGCTTGCAGTTGAAGGTAGAAATTGTCAGACTCTTCATCTGGTTTGCTGCAGTCAGGAGCGAAGACTTGTATGAACGTGATGTTGATCGGTGATCCTTTCATTCGTATCTTAATCAACCGTTCTGACACAGGCGCTACGGAAATCAGGGTTCTTTGTTCCTTAATCGACATCAAAAAGCCAACACCTTGGCGATGGACGCCATCGGTTCTCCAAGACACTATCAGACTAGTGTTGCCGATCCTTTCTTCGCCAGTGGTAGGGAGGTGTGTTTCTGAAAGTTTCACAATATCCCATTTATATCGGTTTAGTTTATTTAGGACAAGATCTATTTTGCCTTGTTTAGAAAGCGTCCTAACGTTTAGGGTTCCAATAGATAAAATTAATTTAGGAGAAAGCATAGAATCCAGGGTCGGAGTTGTCAACGTTGTTAAAGGGTCTCTATTCGCGGGATTCTCGGTCGTCAGATCGTCGGTTGCTCCAGACGCGGTAACTTCGTCGGTTGCCCCGGACGCGGTAGTATTGGTTCTCGTTCTCGATCGTTTGTACTTCATAATGTTTAATAAGAAAGAAAGTTTCTTGGCTAATTTCAGGGCGACGGTAAGTCACTCCTCTCCGCCCCTAGCAAGGGCCGGCTATATCTACTACCGATAATGCGCCCTTCTGGCGTCCTGCATCACCTGCAATTTTCCCATTGCTGGGAGAAGATTTGTGACTGGTGGGACGTATCCATACGCCGATGGGGCCTGCCCAGTGCACATCAGAGGGGCCTTCCACCTCCTCCACCTGAATTTATGGCCCCCAGACGTGGGTACTCCAGCTATATTTCAAGACCCCCAGAGACCGGGTCCCCCCTTGGTCCGCGCCTCCCTGCCGGGAGGCGAGTAGAATGTATCGTGAGGATACTACCGCTGCTATAGGAAAGCATTTCTACCGCTGCTATAGGAATCACAGTGCTATTCTACGGGACCTATACACCTTTTCAAAGAGAGTGAGTAGCCCCTCGCACCTATATTGCTATTTCACGAGCACAAGAATATACAGTGTAGTTTGACGATTGATGGTATAAAGCGACCAGTTCTTTTATATTATAGACCTATAAAGTGATCAAACACGTTTTGGAAGTATGGTTGAGATTGTATAATGCAATCAGACTGGTTTCTGAGGCAACACACATTTTTGGGGCCAAGAGATGAATCAAGAATCTGTGTGTAGCTAACAACTAATGTTTTTTGAAAAGGGTAATTACTTTTAACTTCAATAACCAAATTTAGCTTCCGTTGGTTGAGAATGCGTCACGGGTAATTAAAGAACTGTGAATGATGAAAAGTTGAAAATTGTACCATTTTGCGTAAAAGCTAACTCTAATTGAAAAAAAGGGTATAGCATTTGCGAATTGGACTTTACGAACGATATTAATTGAGTTATAGGGAAAAAAACAGTGCTAGATAGCATTTGCGAATTGGATGGTATGAAGGTGGAGAAAAAAGGGTTAAACTGATTATCAGTTAAGGTAACCCCTCGGGGTTGTTAACTCATAGCTTATTTATTATAAATTTGGAAAACCATCAATCTATGAAAATGGATAACAATGATAAAATGGTCTTGTGACTTGACCTAGCTTTACTTCTTCGATGTGTTCTGTATAATACGCAAGTGGCGTTTGAACAGTGTTATCAATTTAAAATAGGGTCTAAGGTTATAGTATACTAAAAAGCTGATACTAATAGAGATGTAGATGTCAATAAAAGAATTTTAATAATGGAACCCAGAACAATCCATAGAAATCCATACAAATCAAGTAGTGAGGTATACATGAGTATGAACCATCAAGGATCATAAGCACCAACGACCCTAACCACCAGGGATTTCAACCCCCCAAAGGTCTCCTATCCCCAAACTCCAAGGGGGCCCCTCCCCTCCAACTTTTTTGGCCCCCTCCCCCATTTTTTTTAATTTTTTTTTGTGTTTTTTAACTTTTTTTTATTATTTTTTTAACATGTTATATTTTGTCAACTTGTTTTTACATGTCTTCGAATGAGATGAAACATACTTAAAACATTAAAAAATCACATTTAATATTTTCCAAACTCAAAATGAGAATGGTATGGATATGTTAGTCATGACCTTTACTATTAGAAAAATAATGTTTGTAGTAGCACTGTTTTTTTATTGGACAATTTTTTTTGGACTTCGAAATTATTCAACTTTTTTTACGTATCTCAAAATGACATGAAATATGCTTATGGCTCTAACAATTGTACTCTATGCTTACTCAGAGACACGATGCGGCTTTCCCACTGGTACTTTATGGCGGGTTATCGACACTACCTAGTTTATTGCATGTATTAAATCAGTATTTTTTACGCAGTGGAACGATAAACACATAAGTCATATCTTCAAAAAAGTGAAGATGGAGCATTTTAATAAAGTGCGTTCACATGACAATGTTATTGTAGCATTGAATGCCGACAAGAATAAGTATTTAAACTATGAAACAAGTACAAGTGGTAGCACTATTGGAAATGTATGCATACATTGTCATGACAGTAAGGAATTAAATTTCTTTTGAGTACCGAAAATTTCAACTCTCATGTTGGTGGATATGCGAGATTGAGATCTCCAGAGATGATTGCACTCAAAGAGAATGCCAACATAAAAATAATCGTTGAGAACTCCTTGCTACTGTTGCAGGTAACACATTACCTACTGATACATCCTATCGTCAGCTTTCGGGTATTAGCATTCAACGGAAGGTAAAAAAAAGGCCTACTCTTCTACTAATATCATAAACCATATCTTGTCTACGTGCCGAAACTGTTACCTGTGTAAAAATAATGTGATAATAGACAGTGAAATTGCCAGAAAAATAAAAAGGGCATTGGCAGAAAATATCACTATGGAATATAAAGATGAATCGATGAAAAACAAAGTACCAGCAAACGTTACTGCCATTGATCAAACAGTCAATGAACCAAATAATACCAAAGACGAAAAGCATATTGAGCCTGTCGATGACACACAAGTAAAAATTGTGTATGACTCAAAATGATAATGATTATTCTACTGATTTACGAACTAAGAGAAGACAATAGCTACAATATCAAGAGAGAACATGGTGAACTATTTTATGGAACAGATTCAAAATGTCCAAAGATGATCATTGATATTAATAATGTATCATAATATATTTTTGTATTAATATTCTACATAGCATTATTTCATTAAAAATATATTATGCATTACATTGTTATGTGTTCATTATTTTTAGAGTAAGCTAGCGTATCAAACGTTCAGAATGTCTATTAAAATATCGGAGATGTAAGAAAAGGAATTTGCATACATCCATTGTCAGACACATGGTATAACATTGATAAAATCTAGGTATCAGAATGAATGAATTCTTTATCAACATCCGTTGTTGAATATGTCATTATGAAAAAATTGTAAGTAAGTAAGTAACAAACTCTTTCTTGAATTCACCTCTTGGATACACAATACAGAAATTTAATTCAGGAAATTATGAAAAAAATTGAACAAATTCTTGATTAACATTCATTATCGATTGATTTCGCTTCCTGGACCGACAATACATCAATTTTACAAAATCTAAGTATAAGAGTGATTAAATTCTATATCAACATCAATTTCTCGGATACATAGGAATAAAATTGACAAAATCTAAGTGTTAGAGTGAATAAATTTTTTTATCAATATCTTTTGTCAGATACATCGGATAAAATTGACAGAATCTAAGTGTCAGAGTGAATAATTTTTTTTTATCAACATCCTTTGTCAGATACATTGGATAAAATTGACAAAATCTAAGTACCAGAGTGAATAAATGCTTTATCAACATCCTTTGTCGGATAAAATTGACAAAATCTAAGTATCAGAGTGATTAAATTCTATATCAACATTCTTTTCTCGGATACATAGGATAAAATTGACGAAATCTAAGTGTTACAGTTAATAATTTTTTTTATGAACATCCTTTGCCAGATACATCGGATAAAATTGATAAAATATAAGTGTCTGAGTGAATACGTTTCTTTTATCAACATCCTTTGTCAGATACATCGAATAAAATTGACAAAATCAAAGTATCAGAGTGACTAAATTCTATATGAACATCCTTTTCTCGGATACATAGGATAAAATTTACCAAATTCTAAGTGTTAGAGTCAATAATTTTTTTTATCAACATCCTTTGCCAGATGCATCGGATAAAATTGACAAAATCTAAGTATCCGAGTGAATAAATTTATTATCAACATCCTTTGTCGGTTATGTCGGATAAAATTGACAAAATCTAAGTGTCAGAGTGAATAAGTTTTTTTTTTCATCAACATCCTTTGTCAGATACATCGAATAAAATTGACAAAATCTAAATATCAGAATGAATAAATGCTTTAACAACATCCTTTGTCGGATAAAATTGACAAAATCTAAGTATCAGAGTGATTAAATTTTTTTTATCAACATCCTTTGTCGAATATCTCGGATGAAATTGACAAAATCTAAGTATCAGAGTGAATAACTTTTTTATCAACATCCTTTGCCAGATACATCGAATAAAATTGATAAAATATAAGTGTCAGTGTGAATAAGTTTTTTTTAATCAACATCCTTTGTCAGATACATCGAATAAAATTGACAAAATCTACATATCAGAATGAATAAGTGCTCTAACAATATCCTTTATCGGATATGTCGGATAAAATTGACAAAATCTATATATCAACATCCCTTTCTGGAATACATGGGATAAAATTGTCAAAATCTAAGTGTTAGAGTGAATATTTTTTTTTTGTCAACATCCTTTGTCAGATGCATCGAATAAAATTGACAAAATCTAAATATCAGAATGAATAAATGCTTTAACAACATCCTTTATCGGATATGTCGGATAAAATTGACAAAATCTATATATCAACATCCCTTTCTCGAATACATGGGATAAAATTGACAAAATTCAAGTGTTAGAGTGAATAATTTTTTTTTATCAACATCCTTTGTCAGATACATTGAATAAAATTTCACAAAATCTAAATATCAGAGTGAATAAATGCTTTAACAACATCCTTTATCGGATATGTCGGATAAAATTGACACAATCTAAGTATCAGAGTGATTAAATTCTATATCAACATCCTTTTCTCGGATACATAGGATAAAATTGACAAAATCTAAGTGTTAGAGTGAATAATTTTTTTTTTCAACATCCTTTGCCAGATACATTAGATAAAATTAACAAAATCTAAGTGTCAAAGTGAATAAATACTTTATCAACATCCTTTATCGGATATGTCGGATAAAATTGACAAAATATAAGTATCAGAGCGATTAAAATCTAAATATCAGAGTGATTAAATTCAATATCAACATCCCTTTCTCGGATACATGGGATAAAATTGACAAAATCTAAGTATCAGAGTGAATAAATGCTTTATCAACATCCTTTAAATGTATTATCAACATCATTTGTCGGGTATATCGGATAAAATTGACAAAATCTAAGTATCAGATTGATTAAATTCTATATCACCATCCATTTCTCGAATACATGGGATAAAATTGACAAAAGCTAAGTGTCAGAGTGAATATTTTTTTTATCAACATCTTTTATCAGATACAACGAATATAATTGACAAAATCTAAATATCAGAGTGAATAAATGCTTTATCAGCATCCTTTGTCGGATATGTTGGATAAAATTGACAAAATCTAAGTGTCAGAGTGAATAATTTTTTTTTTATCAACAGCTTTTGTCAGATACATCAAATATAATTGTCAAAATCTAAGTATCAGAGTGAATAAATGCTTTATCAGCATCCTTTGTCGGATATCTCGGATAAAATCTAAGCATCAGAGTGATTAAACTCTATATCAACATCCCTTTCTTGGGTACATGGGATAAAATTGACAAAATCTAAGTATCAGTGAATAATTAATTTTTTTATCAACATCTTTTATCAGTTACAACGATTATAACTGACAAAATCTAAATATCAGAGTGAATAAATGCTTCATCAGCATCCTTTGTCTGATATGTTTAATAAAATTGACAAAATCTAAGTATCAGAGCGAATAAATGCTTTATCAGCACCCTTTATCGGATATGTCGGATAAAATTGACAAAATCTAAGTGTTAGAGTGAATAATTTTTTTTTTTCAACATCCTCTGTCATATGCATCGGATAAAATTGACAAAATCTAAGTATCAGATTGAATGAATGCTTTATCAACATCATTTGTCGAATATGTCGGATACAGTTGACAAAATCTAAGTACCAGAGTGAATAAATTCATTATCAACTTCTTTTGTCGGGTATATTAGATAAAATTGACAAAATCTAAGTATCAGATTGAATAAATGCTTTATCAACATCCCTTTCTCGGATACAGGGGATAAAATTGATAAAATCTAATTACCAGAGTGAATAAATTCATTATCAACATCCTTTGTTGGATATGTCGGATAAAATTGACAGAATCTAAGTATTAGAGTGTTTAAATTCCATATCAACATCCCTTTCTCGGATACATGGGATAAAATTGACAAAATCTAAGTATCAGAGTGAATAAATGCTTTATCAACATCCCTTAAATGCATTATCAGCATCACATGTCAGACACATCAGAAAAAATTGACAAAATCTAAGTACCAGAAAGAATAAATTCGTTTTCAAAGTTTTTATCGGATACATCAGATAACAGTCATAAAATCCAAGTTCTATTCATTTTGACTTCATGCGTCGTTACATTGAATTTGGGTTAGACCGGTTATAGATGGCAGCATACCCGCCTAGACACACAGTCATAGTGAGAGAGATATTCAAAAGTTGAGTTAATTTAGGTTCACTTAGAGTGGTGGCAAAGGATGTTGAAAAAAGAATTATTCACTCTAACACTTAGATTTTGTCAATTTTATCCTATGTATCCGAGAAAAGGATGTTGATATAGAATTTAATCACTCTGATACTTAGATTTTGTCAATTTTATCCGACATATCCGATAAAGGATGTTGTTAAAGCATTTATTCACTCTGATATTGAGATTTTGTCAAATTTTATTCTTTGTATCTGACAAAGGATGTTGATAAAAAAAAATTATTCGCTGTAACACTTAGATTTTATCAATTTTATTCGATGTATCTGGCAAAGGATGTTGATAAAAAAGTTATTCGCTCTGATACTTAGATTTTGTCAGTTTTATCCGAGATATCCGACAAAGAATGTTGATAAAGAATTTATTCATTCTGATACCTATATTTTGTCAATGTTGTCCCATAGATGTATGCAAATTCCTTTTCTTACATCTCCGATGTTTTAATAGACATTCTTAACGTTTGATATGCTAGCTTACTCTAAAAATAATGAACACATAACAATGTAATGCATAATATATTTTTAATGAAACAATGCTATGTAGAATATTAATACAAAAATATATTATGATACATTATTAATATCAATGATCAACTTTGGACATTTCGAATCTGTTCCATAAAATAGTTCACCATGTTCTCTCTTGATATTGTTGCTATTGTCTTTTCTTAGTTCGTAATCAGTAGAATAATCATTATTCCATTTTGAGCCATACACCAGTTTTACTGGCGTGTCATCGACAGGTTCAATATGCTTTTCGTCTTTGGTATTAGTTGGTTCATTGACTGTTTGATCGATGGCAGTGACGTTTGCTGGTACTTTGTTTTTCATCGATTCATCTTTATATTCCATAGTGATATTTTCTGCCAATGCCCTTTTAATTTTTCTGGCAATTTCACTGTCTATTATCATATTATTTTTACACAGTTAACAGTTTCGGCACGTAGACAAGATATGGTTTATGATATTAGTAGAAGAGTAGGCCTCCCTTTTTTTTACCTTCCGTTGAATGCTAATACCCGAAAGCTGACGATAGGATTATCAGTAGGTAATGTGTTACCTGCAACAGTAGCAAGGAGTTGTCCTCTATCATCAACGATTATTTTTATGTTGGCATTCTCTTTGAGTGCAATCATCTCTGGAGATCTCAATCTCGCATATCCACCAACATAAGAGTTGAATTTTGTTCGGTACTCCAAAGAAATTTAATTCCTTACTGTCATGACAATGTATGCATACATTTCCAATAGTGCTACCACTTGTACTTGTTTCATAGTTTGAATACTTCTTCTTGTCGACATTCAACGCTACAATAACATTGTCATGTGAACGCACTTTATTAAAATGCTCCATCTTCACTTTTTTAAAGACCATGACTTATCGTTCCACTGCGTAAAAAATACTGATTTAATACATGCAATAAACTAGATAGCGTCAATAACCCGCCATAAAGTACCAGTGGGAAAGCCGCATCGTGTCTCTGAGCAAGCATAGGGTACAATTGTTAGAGCCATAACCATATTTCATGTCATTTTAAGATACGTAAAAAAAGTTGAATAATTTTGAAGTCCAAAAAAAATTGTCCAATAAAAACAATGCTACTACAAACATTATTTTTCTAATAGTAAAGGTCATGACAAACATATCCATACCATTCTCATTTTGAGTTGGAAATATAGTATGTTTCGTCTCATTCGAAGACATGTAAAAAAAAGTTGAAAAAATATAACATGTTAAAAAAAATAATAAAAAAAAGTAAAAAAACTTCAAAAAAAAAATAAAAAAAAATGGGAGGAGGGGGCCAAAAAAGTTGGAGGGGACGGCCCCCTTGGAGTTTGGGGATAGGGGACCTTTGGGGGGTTGAAGCACCTGGTGGTTAGGGTCGTTGGTGCTTATGATCCTTGATGGTTCATACTCATGTATAGCTCACTACTTGATTTGTCTATGTATAGCTCACTATGGATGTCTATGGATTGTTCTGAATTTCATTATTAAAATCCTTTTCTTGACATCTACATCTCTATGAGTATCAGCTTTTTAGTATACTATAACTATAGACCCTATTTTAAATTGACAACGCTGTTCAAACGCCACTTGTGTATTATACAGAACACATCAAAGAAGTACAGCTAGGTCAAGTCACAAGACCATTTTATCAATGTTATCCATTTTCATAGATTGATGGTATTCCAAATTTATAATAAATAAGCTATGAGTTAACAACCCCGAGGGGTTACCTTAACTGATAATCAGTTTAACCCTTTTTCTCCACCTTCATACGACCCAATTCGCAAATGCTATCTAGCTCTGTTTTTTCCCTATTATTCAATTAATATCGTTCGTATAGTCCAATTCGCAAATGATATACCCTTTTTTTGCAATTAGAGTTAGCTTTTACCGAAAATGGTACAATTTTCAACTTTTCATCATTCACAGTTCTTTAATTACCCGTGACGCATTCTTAACCAACGGAAGTTTAATTTGGTTATTGAACCTAGAAGTAATTGCCCTTTTCAAAAAACATTAGTTGTTAGCTACATACAGATTCTTGATTCAATTCCCTTGGCCCCCTAAAAAATGGGTGTTGCCTCAGAAACCAGTCTGATTGCATTATACAATCTCAACCATACTTCCAAAACGTGTTTGATCACTTTATAGGTCTATAATATAAAAGAACTGGTCGCTTTATACCATCACTCGTCAAACTACACTGTATATTCTTGTGCTCGTGAAATAGCAATATAGGTGCGAGGGGCTACTCACTCTCTTTGAAAAGGTGTATAGGTCCCGTAGAATAGCACTGTTATTCCTATAGCAGCGGTAGAAATGTTTTCCTTTAGCAGCGGTAGTATCCATACGATGCATTCTACTGAGCTGCCCTGCATATATACAGGACGTTCCCCTATCCGCCTGTGGACGCGCTGAGTGACCTGGGAGAGGCCTCTACTGAGAAGGTGACTCAGTAGACTCAGGTCACAAGAAAGCACTAGTGCAGCTAATGTATATTTTTTCTGGGGTATTATGAAAAGGTAATAATTGGATCAACAGTGGTTAACCTATCTGTTGAATCCACTTTGAAATTAAGTTGTCTAATCTGCAGTTAATTAAACTGTTGACAAAAAGTAACCCTCCATTTGCTTTATAAATTTAGCTTTCGCGCTGGAAATCCCATTTTCGCCTAGGGGTGAGTGCTGCCACCTGCTTGGTCTAAAGTCGCGCCACCCAAAAGAAAATGCGGCGAAAGCTCTATTTTTCTAGTGAAAATGCGCCAAATGAACGATTTCCCCTCTAAAATTGTGCCGATTCGAAAAGTTCAATGCGCAACCGCCTGAAAAAAGCGCCAAAATGGCACAAATGTTCCGCATCTGGCCACTCTGCTAGGGACTATAGGGACAATGACGCTTTGCGCGCAGCAGACGATAGGACGGGCGGCATGTACATAATAGTGAACAGGATTGGGGTAGAAGAATATGACTAGGGACATAGGGAGCAGAGTCGGGCACAATTGGAGGAGAAAATTTGGTACACCTGCGAAAGACACTGCACTATCCCCTGCAAAATAATCTCTAGGGGATCTATTGTTGCCGTGTGTTTGAAGTTTCCGCCTTAAACAAAGTAAATGACATTTGAACTTTACCCATTATTGCTGGAAAATTGTAAAACATTTAACATCTAATGGATAATTCAGTATGGTATTTTAATTTGGGGCATCTTAGCCAGGATAGCTAAAGAAGTCCCAAGTAGGTTCCAGATGTTGAGGAATAAATTATCACGTTCATGTGCCCACAAAGGCTTATTAGCCGCGTTGCACTTGGGATCAAATATATGAATATTTAGACTTCAAAGCACATTTTTTTAAACTCTGGACCTCCCCTGGAAAATGTTGTACCCTCTTGGCCCCCTCCATAATGTCGAATAAGATGGTTATCCAATTAGTAGGATAACAATTTCTCGACATATCCCAGCAAACCGGATTTAACCAGTATAATCAAAGAAATTTATTTAAGGGAAATGGGAACTTCCTGGGAGGGTGTAAAGAGGCAGGCTTTGAATAGATCAGGACGGAGAAGGAGCGTGCGTAGCTGTGTTGGCCTCAGGTAACTTGGTGATGCGATGAGTTGTTAGTAGTAGTAGTAGTAGTAGTAGTAGTAATCCATGAAACAGCGAATTTTTATGTGACTCAATTGGTAAATTGCCTAACCTTCTAGGAGAAGGGATAATCCGAATAAGTCAGGAACACAGGAGGTCTATCGGTAGGATTGAATGTTTCAGCATCAGGTAAATTGGCGTAGAATGTTAGCGAATATGTAACCAAATACTAGTCTCCTGTTAGAAAAGGGAAAATAGTTTCCTACCAGGAGACGTTGCAAATTATCCCCATGTTTTTTAGTTTTATATAAATACGTTAGCTATTTGTTACCGATGGCAAAATTGTTAACATCTTCGTATGAAGGGCAGGCCTGACTTTCTTTGAGACCCAGTCATTTAGTCAAATGATAGAAACTAAACTACCTGATTTGAGGCATGTGTACGATGGAGGCTTTTGGGTCTGTGTCCTCCTCTGCGAATTCTATTTATTTTAATTTTCCTAGTGCATATTTTTTCTATAAACTAACCTATTTTTCCAGTGTCCTTTGAACTGATTTGTACCCCCCCCCCTCCAAAAAGAGTAGAATGCTGCCCGGAAACATAAAAACGACCGTAGACTAGCAATCAAGTGACTTAGTTTATATTATAGTGTCAGAAAGTTGACTGTTCTTTGGAAAAAAATGGATTTCCAATTTTCTTTTAGCAATTTGTCCGTGGTAGTTTTAAAGGTGTTCTGTGCTGATGTTTGTTAAGTCATGATTTGTAGGGCTACCAAATTTGTCTAACCGGAACGTCAGCCGGGAGGGTGCGACTTCAGAAACCAAGTTTGGGGAACGGGCTTTCACTTGCTTTTGTTTAGCTTTCACTTGCATTCATAAATTTTTGAGTAAAAAAAACTTCACCATTGACAATTCAATACAATGGCAGTATATACAGTGACAATAGTAATTCGATTGAGCCCAGGAAACGGTACCAGTTACTATATCCATTTGGTCAGTAATTTTGTCAAAAATTTCTGTAACCAGAGCTAAATTCATAACAACAAAAGCTGCAGATTCGTTTTCTATGGTTTAGCCATATTTATTAAATGTGTTTCTAACACATGTTTTACTAAACACAAGGCTGTATCTAGGGGGTAGGAGATTTTAACCCCTCCCCCCCCTCCCGAAATGTTTTTCCGACTCGTAAAAACGTAACAAAAATGAGTATAAACAAAATTTTGATGCGTTTTTTTTTTAAGTTTTTTGGGTCCCCCCCCGGAAAAATACATTTTTTCTCCCCCCCCCCCAAAAAAAAAATATCCTGGATACGACACTGGTAATAATTATAAAACAAATTTTATTTGATAATTTGAATAAAAATTACCCAGCAATTTTTTAGGATTTCGGGGTAGAAGACGGACCCCAAGCCCCCGTCCGCTCGTTCCTGGCCGCAATATAAGGTCCAAAAATAAATATTCACTACACATTTTTTAACTGAAATGGTAGAACTTGCCCAAGCATCTATTTAGTTATTAATTGACAGACTACACAAATAAAGGTTTTAAAAAAAGTAAATATCCGTTTCTGAGCACTTCTGTTGTCATAAAGCGCAATATGCTATTACAATCAGGGAAATAACAGTTTTCTTTGGTATTTACAACACATTTTAATTTCTCTTGAAAGTCTTAAGGCTAGGGGGGCTTTTGTCTGTACTTGTCTGTCAAACGAAAGACATCTGAGAAGTGAAGTTAGGTTAATCCTAATGAAATACACCAAAACATGATGATAATATAATACTTAGAAAAAAAATTATGGAAACTACGACAAAAAAATATGGAAAGCAGGCCGCGCAGAACACATTATATGAAATACCTAACATAACCTAATCTAACCCCTAACCACCTCTGTATATTAAATATTTGATTAAAATATAGCTACATCGTAGTTTTTCTCACTCATAATAAGCAATTCATAACTGATTGCGATGAGGCAAACTGGTTATTGTTAGATCTTAGCCAGCGTAATTCTTGAATGTGTTTCGTCTAACAAGACAAGTACCCTTTGACCTTATAGGCCCTCCCCTATTCCCATTATCACGCTCCTAGACGTAATGAAACTTTAAATTAAAGATATTTGCTCAATCGTTTCCCATTATCTTGTTAAATCCTGCAAATCCCTTGTAGTACTTCAAAGCGTTATGACCGTTTCGTCACATTTTTATTCGTAAATCGCCCTTTTAAACGAAAAACTTTACAGTTTCCCTAAAATTTAAGATTAACCTGAGACATGAATTAAAAAGATAAATCTTGTCAAATTTAAGTAGAGAGTGACGTTCAGACTTAGAATGAATATGAATAAACCTCTACATCTTAGGGCTGCCGCCCCCTTAACCTTCCACTCTTTGCGCTAATATTTGATCCTTTTTAATGTCAATGCTTCAAAAATGAATGCTCTAAACCCAAGAGATTTGTCATCTAATGAGGGTCGTCACTCTCATTGGATTTCCCAAGATCTTGGGATTTCAGTCATAAGTTTGGGATCCCCAGGGAAGTATATACTGTGTCAATGACGTACGCTGGCAATGGAGGCCTTGGTACCCTCCACAAAATCTTGAATTTTTGGGCAGTTCTTGTTCAAATTACCAAATAAGATTATTTTTATTATTGACCCCTCCCCCCTCCAAAAGAATTACCATTGTCCCCCGGAAAAAATCCTGCGTACGCACGACTATTTAATGAAGAAAGGATTTGTCAGTGATGATTGGGATACGGGATGTCCGAACATTATTAGGGGTAGTCTGACATATGGTACTCTGAAAATAGTTAAAAAAAATCTTTTTTTTTCATCTCTGAGTAAGTAACTCATTTGTCTTCCCCCTTCTTTACAGGCCAATGAACATTTGGGGGAATAATAGCATGCATCATTGTATGTGTATTTAATGAAGAATAAATCTTTTCTTATCTCTACTAGCTTTTAAGATTGCTAATATTTTGGTCTTATTCGTGGAATAAACCGTAAATGTTTGCAAATATTTTTTCCAATACTTTGTTTCCATAAGGAAGTATTTGCAAATTCTGCTGTTAAATTTGGTCGATTCAGTCTTTTTTTGTCAGAACTATTTTCTGCATTCCATCACGAAAAGTCCGTTTTTGTTAATTTTCTACAAACCAGAAAATAATTCGGACACCGCCCTAACACCTGCCGCAGAACCCGTTAATAAGTTTAAAACCCTTGATTTTGAGGAAAGACAGCAAAAATAATTTGAATCCCTTTAAATGTCTCATCATCGATACCTGTAAAATGTTGCTCCCTCCGGGGAAAGTAGGAAGGCGTTTACGTTTCGCTCCGCAAGACCTGTGCTGTTTCAGCCAGTTAGTGTCGGTGCTTGCTTCACGTTGTTGCAGTAGTCGAGAGTAAAGTTTATCTGTTGATTTTAAGTAGTGTTTTAATACTGGTTCTGCACAAGTTGTTTCGTATTCACTCTTGGATATTAATACAATGTAGAAAGGATTCTGAAGCAGCTTATGTTTTGAGGTGCTTTTTGATGAGAATATCTGCTGTTTCCTCCGTGAGAGTTGTAAAGCGATTTCAATTCACAACATTTACTTTTGCGGCCTGTCAGTGTCAGATCGACGAGCGGAGTTTTGGAGGCACCGTCAAGCGAAGACTGTTCGATGTTGTTTCAGAGTAGACAAAGTTAATATAATGTTCTCGATTGCAACCAAACTGAAATTTCAAAATTTAAAGCTTAACGAGTGTGCCATACCTTGAAACTTGCACAAATTATGCATAACTGAAGTAGCTTAGGTTTACGTAACCATTTAAATTATTAGTTAAGCTTTCATGTAAGCCTATTTGTTGTCGTATGTTGAACATTTTATTTTTGGATAGTGCTATGACCAAACCAGCAAGTGTAATTTGGCAGGTGATGTGCAGTTTGGAGGGTGTCGTCCCCATTTTATTATGAAAAAGATTCAGAATATACTTATGTACTACGCCTTCTGCCAGATATCGTTTTACGCTTATTATTGGATCATTTAGTGTAAGGCACAGTTTATATAATTATCTAAACTGTGGTGTAAGGTTAGGGAATGTTTGAATGAAATGAAATCAAAAGCGCAGTCTTGTTTCTGAAATTGTATCTGAAGGATTGTTCTAGTTTGCCATTGGCACAGTCTTGTGTAAAAAGGATTGTATAGCTGTGAACTCAGTTTGAATTTGTAATGTTGAATCATAATGATTTGAACTGTGGTGAAAACATGAGTTTGGATAATAGACTTTCTCGTGTTATGCGCTCTCCAAATAGAGAAGAACTGGAAAACCTGATAAATAAATGTAAGTAATTTTTTTTTTGTCGGAAGACTATTTCGGCTATAAGGAAATGAATTAAGAAATGTAAAAAGAACGTTTTAAAGACATAATTTGGTACTTTTGTAGTGGTTGTCCCCCTTATAAGGAAACACTGAAATTCTGAGAACATCTTAAAAAAATTCGGTACTTATCGGTTATATAATAAACACCCGAAAAGTAAAGTTTGGTTAATACTAATGAAACAAAACAAAATATTTGGGAAAAATAATACTTTAGTAACAAAATTGTGAAAACCATTACAAATAATTATAGAAGGGGGGCTGCCCAGAGCGCAGTATATTAAATATTTAACCTAACCTAGGTACATTTTTTGCCCATCAACCTTTAAAAAAAACTGTTCAGAAATATTGTTCACGGAGCGAGAAACCCTTGTTTGCCTAGTGAACCAAAGGAATTGTCTTGTTAAAGAAATTGCTTGACTAGTTTTTGTCTTAGAAGCGCGTCACAAATTCTCGAGTGTTTATTGTATAACCGATAAGTACCAAAATTTCGGTACTCTTCTCAAATACAGGAGACATGCGAAAAGTGAGGTTTGGTTAATGATAATGAAATAAAACAAAATAGGATGAAAATATAATGGTAAATTTTTACCAAATCATATTATTGACTTACGAATAAAGTGAATATACCATTCGATGCCTTTTTTTATGCTCTTTACGAATATAATAATCACTTTTGTCGGAAATGAATTTTAGTCCCCACCCCTATATATACCAGTTCAGGGTATATATTTGCACATTAGGGAGGTGGGGGAAAGTTTAATCTTACCTCTCATTTACATCAGAAATAAAATTTACCCCTACCCCCCTAATGTGCAAATATATACCCTGAATTAGTATAAATAGGGGTAGGGCTAAAATTCATTTCCGACAAAAATGATTATTATATTTGGAAAGAGCATAAAAAAAGGCATCGAGTCGAGTGGTATGTTTACTTTATTCGTAAGTCAATAATATGATTTGGTAAAAAATTACCAATATAATAGCTTATGAACAAATTTGGGCTATATATTTGCACATTAGGGATGGGGGGGGGTATGGTAAAACAGCATATATTATATGGTAAATTTTTCGCCGTTCACATATTATTGACTTACGAATAAAGTAAACATACCACTCGATGCCTTTTTTTATGCTCTTTCCAAATTGAATAATCATTTTCGTCGCAAATGAATTTTACCCCCACCCCTGTATATACAAATTCAGGGTGTATATTTGCACATTGGGGGGGGGGGTAAAGTTTATTTGGTACTGGTGCATTATACGAATACTTCTATATACTGCTAAAGTCAAGTTTGGTCAATGCTAATGAAAAAAAAGGATGAATATATAATAGTTTAGAAACAAATTTGGGCTATATATTTGCATATTAGGGGGGGGGGGGG
>JAQQPU010001546.1:28210-40445 GCA_029168905.1 Artemia sp. Kazakhstan ARC1039 | reverse complement strand
CCCCCCCCCCCAAAAAAAAACAACAAAAAAAACAATTTAAATACAGTTCTTGCCTTTGTTTGTATCCCAGAAGGAATTGTAAACCTGTTTTCTTCACGCGTCTAGATCTATTTCCTGACTGGTATGCATTGCCGTATTCAAGAGTCCGGTTAATAGAACAGTACCATTTGCACATTAGGGGGGTGGGGGTAAAGCATAGCATATATTAAATACGTAACCTAACCTAGGTACCATTTCTTGCCCT
Organism: Artemia sp. Kazakhstan ARC1039; assembly: GCA_029168905.1. Classification (NCBI taxonomy): domain Eukaryota; kingdom Metazoa; phylum Arthropoda; class Branchiopoda; order Anostraca; family Artemiidae; genus Artemia; species Artemia sp. Kazakhstan ARC1039. The sequence goes on along the minus strand of JAQQPU010001546.1, from coordinate 40,201 downwards.
TTCAACCCCAAAAAACTAAAGTTTAACTTAGTTCCCGGAGTGAGAAACCCCTTGTTTATACAGCGTTAGATAGGAATAACCGGGCAATGATCGTTTGATATTTGCTTTTCTCGAGTGGCTGTCTCGCGTATTTCCCAGGTAATAGAACAGTACCAAAAATTGATAATAAAGTCTGTAAAATTGCAGTTGGGCCGTCTTCTAAAGGAAAAATGATAATAAAAGAAAAATAGTACCATTAGATTTCTTATTTTATTCTCTTTACAAACATCATCGTCGATTTTAGAAAATGTATCCCCTCCCTCTGATGATCCCAGTTATAGACCTTGGATATTTATCAAATTATTACTTAATAATATATGTTTCTATTAATCAGATTATCATGTTTCCTCCATTATTATGCACTTAAAAAAAATCATTTCAGAGAATAATTTATCCACAGTTCTATTGTAATCGCTCAGGCGAAACTGGATTTCATGTCAAGAATAGACATACCCGTTATAGGACGCATCACGATATGATAAACAAAGTGGAAACATTTTTTAGGCAGGGCCGTATTCAGCGGGGAGTATCCTGTTTTAACACCCCCCCCCCCCAAAAAAAAAATTTCCGACGTGTACAAAATTAACAGGTACTGGTGCATTATAACGACACTTCTAAAGAAGTCAACTTTGGTTAATGCTAATGAAATAAAATAGGATGTATATATAATAATTAAGAAACAAATTTGGGCTATATATTTGCAAATTAGGGGTGTGGGGGGGGGGGGGAGAAAGCATAGCATATATTAAATACGTAACCTAACCTAACCTAGCTACCTTTCCCCCCTAAACTCCAAAAAACAACTGTTTAAATATCATAAACGCAATGAAAACTACGCTTTGCATTCCATTTCTCAATAGCGGTCTCTTGAAAATAACCGTCTGGCGGGTATTGTAGGCTACCCTCCTCAGAAAAGCCCCGTCCAAAAATCCTAAATACGGCCTTGGTTACTTGCGTATTATACTTATCACACTGTTGTTCTTGATCTGTTTAAAACCGGTTTCTCTGTGTGCACTCGGAGATAATCAGGTTACACGGAGTTAGATAAACTACTATGCAAGTGTATTTTGATTAAATTTAATATAGCTTAATATAATGCGTTCTGCGCGGCCTGCTTTCTGTAATTCTCTATTGTAGTTTCCATAATTTTGTTACTAAAATATTATATTTTCATCATATTTTGGTATATTTTATTATGATTAAATCCACTTCTTGAGTATGATCGGTATAACGCGTAAGTACCCGGCCCTGTATTTTAGACTATGGAAAGAGCATAAACCAGAAATCCAATGGTACTGGTTGCGACCATGTCTCCTTAAAAAAGTCGCCAACTGCAATTTTACCGTTAACTTTTTTCATATGGCAGTGGAAGGATCTAAGTGGGATTCCGAATTTTCATCGGAGAGCCTCTCCTCCAAGTGATTTTGTGAAAAAGACTGAATATGAATCATTTACAAGATACGTTTTGGTATTTGCCTAGAGAACTAACTGGAAAGAAGGAAACATGTTAAGAAAATAATTCTTACTTCATAATATGCAGAATAATCATAGTTAACACATTTTGCATGCAATCTCGCTATACTTTACTTCCAACCCCCCCCCCCCCCTATAATATGCAAATATATAGCCCAAATTATATATTTTCAATGCATTCCAATGCCACCCGTAATTTTTTTTTTCTTATTTTTGTTTCGTCATAGTTTATTCAATTTACAGCACTGTATATAAATAATATAATAATAAGTTTTTTCTTTTAACCTAATCCAAAGAAAAATTGAAAGAAGGTAAACCTGTTTCAACCCAGAAATAACTCAAAACCCTCCTTTAAGTTTGTTCCCGTAACTAACCTTTGGTGGTATTTGAAAATTTTACTTGATAGAAGTTTTATACACATTTGGTACGAATAAACTGTGCGTTCGGCTTATTTTCAATAGGAACCATAGTCTGAACTCCCCTCCCCAGCACTAAAAGATCTGGTTCCATGTCCATCTCACTGCCGTAAATGCCCACGAAGAGACAAAATTAACACTTTTGGTATGCCAAAAATTTGTAAAACAAACATAAAAAACATATTGCTGAATGTTGAAAAAAAAACTTATTACATTTATATGCAGTGATTTACAGACACACGGGTTGAAACAACTGAGACGCATTAGAAGAATAGATAGGAAATATATAATCTTGGCTATATATTTGCACATCGGGGGGGGGGGTAAAGTTTAGCAGGGCTGCATAAAAAAAAGTGTTAACTTTGATTATTCTGCATATTATGAAGTAAGCATTGTTTTCTTAACATGTTTCCTTCTCTCCACTTAGTTCTCTATGCAAATACCTACGTTTTTAAAGCACCCGAGAAACTTTTAAAACGACGTTTAGGTCCCCCTTGGGTTTTGCCACATCTGTTATGATTTACTTTGGACTTGAGATGCTTCTCAATTCTGAAAACAGCCATTGACAGACAAACACTGCAAAAAGATATGCAACATTGAAAAAATAACTCATTTTTCAAAAAATGGGACAGGAGATCATTTTTGCGTGACGATATTGTTATGATGCATGACAGTTCAATCTGATGCATGACATAGTGGGGTTGGGGGGCTAAGAAAAAATAGAGTTGAAACAAGTTAATTTAAACGGGGGAATGTGGAATCAGTTACTAATTATGCCTACATAGAGTTGCAGCAAGGATGATAATATTTGCCCTGAAGTATGCCCGGAGATGATTCTAAGAAACGATTCAATAAAATATTTCAAATTTTGACATTTCAAATACCAAATTTTGATAATGGCTCATTTTGACATTTGGGCACGAGAATCCGCTAATTTTGTAGTTTTTCGATTGATTTGCTAGCTAAAAACCGAAAATACGATTCCATGCGTCTTTTGCGGTCACTTAAAGTAGGCTAACATCTACCCTTGCAAGCACCCCTCCCCCCATTGGGTCAGACATAGCTCTAGGGTATATACAAAACTTCCTTAATTTTGTTTCTCTTCAAATTGGCTTTATTTAACATTATGAACCAAATGTTTCTGAAAAATAATTAGAAAAATGGTGCTTGTGTATTATGCGGCAAACACTCAAGTGCTTCATTTAATTAGAACATGTTTCTCTGATGCTCAATCCTAATGAAATATCCCAAACTGAGATGAAAACATGATACTTTGAAACAAATTTGGGCTATATATTTGCACATTAGGGGGGGGGGGGTAAATTATGGCGGGTCTGCACGCAAAATGTGATAGGTACAATTATTCTGCATATTATGAAGTAAGAATTGTTTTCTAACTTCAAACTGTCCAAATACTTTACCCTCCCCCCTAATGTGCAAATATATAGCCCAAATTATATATTTCCCCATCTGTTCTGTCACTTGTCTTTGTCTTGTCTCAGGCTAAGCTGAAAGAAGCTAACGAAGAAATCAGTTTGTTCTCGAGTTACAAAGCGTAAACTTGAGTGTTTGCCGTATAATACGTAAGTACCGAAAAAACAATGTAAACTAACAAAATTGAGTGAAGTTTTGTATATATCCTAGGGCTATATTAGCCCCCAATAGGGGTTTGAGCTTGCAAAGTCAGAGATTAGTGTATTTACATTGACTGTTAAAAGGTGCATCAAGTGGTTTGCTCATCTTTTACCGAACGAATTAACTGAGAAAACCGAAAGTTTATTCCAGGAAATACATAAAAGTTTTCCCAAATTTCGATATTTGTGTCCACCCAAAATTGTACCATTCTATGTGCTATTCGTAGTAGTTGATATTTTTGCCTGATTAAATGAAATTAGTTCTTTGTTAGTATTTTGGTTACATAACAACATAATAAACCTGACCCCGATTTGTGTACCATGATCCTAGTATACCTTTATTTGTATCTGTCATCTGGAAAAAATAAACAATTAAGAAACGCTGGAGTGCTATTTAAGTTGCAAAGTATTATTTGAGTTTTAAAATATTTTACTTGTAGGATACAAGTATCTGCAAATTTGAAGCTTTATTTCTTTTTTAATTAAGAATTCCCTTGGTTTCTTCACTTTTTATCGAGTTTCACAGGTATTTTCACGTCTACTGGTTCGTAAGCGCAGGTCTGATTATTCAAAAGAAAGTATGTTACACAGCATCAGCTCTACAGGAGAGAAGTAAAAACTGAAGAATTCGTGCTGGGCTTTTCGATTTGGGATTTTTTTTCAATTTGGGTTAATAGCGATTAGTTGTTTGTAAAAGACAGGTATTTCTCAGATCTTTGAGATAGGGCAACGTTAATTTGATATACATTAATTTCCGTTAATTTAATTCCAACTCTTTCTGAATCCGAGAAAATGGAAATAAAATTTTTAAAAAAATTACTTGAAAACAAAAAAAAAGTGGAAAACGAATTGGGAAATCAATCGGACGTATTTTGTTTAATATTTTTTTTATTGAATATCAAGTTTGGCATGAAGTGCCACGTAACACGTTTTGAATTACTGCATCCGAGATATTATGTTTCTACTAAATAGGTCGCAAGGTGTTAGTGATTGACTGGACGCCCCAAAAGAGGCTCGAGTCAGACTGTAAAAAATTTGGGAATTCGGGAGAGGATGGCTAACGCAAAACCTTTGAACAGGATGGAATGGAGGAGGCATGTTCACCAGTTGGTCATCCTTGTAGATGGACACTACAGTGACTGTAGTAGTAGCAAAATTACCTAGCGGACTCTCAGACATCACGAATCAAGAAAGCGCGGATGATAATCATAAGCGGTTTGCTTTTGTGTCGTTGTTTGATTTTGTTTTCTTGGGCTGGTTAGGAATACCAGCTTGACCTAAGGGCTACATAACGCCTTTCGAATTTATGTAGCCGAAGTGATACCTGCAAGTTTATTTAAGCCTAGGCCTAAATAGAACAAGCGCACAAACAGGAATTTTGTCTTGGGGGAGGGGGGGGGCAAGGTACTTGTTAAATATCCCGAAAACAATCAAATTCCTAGCCCTGTGAGTAAAACCGGTTTTGCTATTTACATTCAGTTGTTCTGAGTGAGAATCAAAAATGAAAATCATTTTTAAAGCTCTGGATGAAATCAGCCTCACTAAAGGTGAGATAGATTCAAATGCGTATATTTGACTGGGAGGAGGTTGTTAAAACAATTCAAAACCATGCAGAACTCTCTTAATCAGTATGACTAAAATATTTCAATTATTTTTATTTATTGGGGAGGATCGAAGTAAGCATCTTGGTAAAGTGCATTGAATAAGTGCTTGATTCTTGCATGATGTATCGACCACACTCAAGAAGTGAAATTAGGTTAATCATAGTGAAATATACCAGAATCTGAGAAAGAATATAATACTTTAGTAACAAAATTATGGAAACTACAAAGAATTATTTAAAGCAGGCCGCCCAGAACGCATTATATTAAATGCAAAACCTAACCAAAATACCAACTCTATATATTAAATATTTAATTAAAATATACCTACATATATAGTTTATCTCGGTACGTTCGCATTATCAGGGCCCCTCTAAAGAAGTCCAACAAGAGATGCTACAGTCAAACGGGAAAGACCAATGAAAAACCCGTTTTTACAAGATAATTGAATACACTGCAGTAGAGAAATACATCGTATAGCGTGGTTTTAAGATATTTAAAGTTTTGTTCTTTGGTGTTTTTTTTTGGGGGGGGGGGGGGAATGTAGGGCCTACCTAGGTTAGGTTACGTATTTAATATATGCTATGCTTTGCCCCCACTCCCCTAATGTGCAAATATATAGCCCAAATTTATTTCTAAACTATATTATAGTCATCTTATTTTATTTTATTTCATTAGCATTAACCAAACTTGGATTTGTAGAGAGGCCCTGATAATGCGAAAGTACCTTTATTTCTCTGTGGCTATGCTAATTATCTCCGAATGAAGACAAACAAACCGGTTTTACACAGATCAGACAGATCAAACTTCTTGAGTGTGGTTTATATATCATACAAGTACCAGTAGCTATTGTATATAAGGATGGTGCTTGTCAAACCTATAGATTACCCTATACCGCGGTTCTTGAAGCTTTTTTCTCTGTAAATTCTTCTTTGCGTTGCTTCCACAAGACATGATATTGAACGTAAGCAAATTTTTTTCTGGTGATAACCCTCACTGACACCACTGATTGAAGTGTTTATCGTAAATAAACAAAATATTCTTGAAGGCCTCTGCACCAATTTGTTTTTTCTGTTCTCTATTTTTATGATCACGGTTTTGCTAAGTATAAAACAAGTACTGTTCAAGAAAGATAAGGAAACGCTTTTCGTTTTGCGTGTCCCGTTCCCGCTATCTGTTTACTAAATTAGGTTAATATATTTCAGTAGTGTTTCTGTATCCCCTATCGTACATTTCTCATTTTACGATAAATAAAAAATCTTTTTACTTAAAAAAGGTACTTGTGTATTATCCCGAACACACTCGAGAAGTGAAGTTAGGTTAATCATAATGAAATATACCAAAATAAGATGAAAATATAATACTTTAACAACAAAATTATGGAAACTACATCAAAGAATTATGGAAAGCCAGGCCTCCCAGAACGCATCACATTAAATACCTAACCCTAACTTCCTCTACATATTAAATATTTAATTAAAATATACCTGCATCGTAGTTTTTTCATTCAGACTAAGCTAATTATAGCCGATTGCAGATAGACAAACCGGTTTTTCTCAGATCAAACAGAGTAAACTTCTCGAGTGTGTTCAGGATAATACAAAACTACCGAAAAAATAATGGATGAAATTTTTCTCTTTTTTTTGTTTCTTTCGAGAAAAATTTTCCTTTTCTCGTTCTGCGAAGTTGAAGTTATGGAAATAATAATAGTATTGTGGTGAATAATTTTGTATTTGAAATCTAGCGGAATGAGCTATTATATAGAGAGCAATGATATGACGTTAAAAACTGAGACAATCCAAAACTCAAACACGTGATATCGATTTTGAAAAGTAAGAAAAACGATTTTGGGCCATCATCTCATATCTGCTCTACTAACAACCCAATCAGTTTTTATATTTTTTTTCCCCAGCCTGGGCGTGTAGCCTTTCTGTTACATCGTGTGGACTCTCTAGTTGAAAGATGACTCCAGTATAGTATATCCTCTAACAATCCCTCAGAAATCGCGAAAATCCTTACCTAAGGTATACAAATTTTGAAAAATTCCAGCCGAAAACTCAATTTAATATAGGCTAATTTGCCAATCGACCGGAAAAAAAAATCCAAGGTAATTCTTTAAGTCTTAATTATTGGAGATTTCTCGAATGAAGTCTTAACCAGTGCTGGATCTCTTAAAAAAAATTTCTCTCGCAACACTTCCAGGAACAAAATAAGGCTTTTAAGCTTTTTAAGCTCTTTAGGAAAGGTTTAAGTCTCATTTAGCCTAGCAAGATTATTTGAATAAAAGCTAGATTTATGTTTGATGCACAGGTCTGTCTAGCCTACCTTTAGCTCGATTCAGAATATCACTGTATATTTTAAAATAGACAAAACGTGATGGATCACGTTTGGTAACTTCAAATTTTGGCGGTTTTTAGAAGCTTGTACGTCGCTAGATGTCATGAGAAGAAGTGATATTTGGGAACAAAGATACTTAAGATCTATTGGTTTCCTAATATGGTTATTTGTCTCTAGATCTTGAATTTGTACTGAAGTCAGTACAAAATCAAGAAAAGCCTTGAAAAAGTCCGATAATCCTGAAAGAAATACTGCTGAAGTCCAAAATCCCGAATTTCAGGGTAAACCCTGTAAAAGCAGGGATGAATCCTTGACTCAGTTTCCCCAGATGACTTCTCTGACATGATGACTGATTTAAAATGTCATTAGTCAAAGTGCTGACTTAGCTCAGTCACACAGATGTCGACAATCGTGCTTGCATGAATTGAGCTAAGTTGGTACCGGAAGGGATTGGCCCTCAGCATTTACAGTGGAATATATTTCCTGAGACGAAAATTGAAAAAATAGCAGGACATGGACAAATTGTATGAAAAAAGCAGGAAATTTAGAGTAAGATATTGATATTTCGTCGCGGTTCCAACTGCCCCTTCCCCCGCTTAATGACAGTAAGTATAAAATGAAGCCATGCGATTTCTTAAAATCCTTGTCACTTACCAAATAGTGTCATGCTGAACCATTAGACTAAACACAGTGGCCGAACTATAATTTCCTACGCAGAAATAACAAGTTTTCACATCAAATCCTAACATTACTTAAGAAGTAATGTTAATTTATCAATTATTAATTTTTTAGTAACGATAAACTAAGTCATAATTTTTATTATATATATTTTTTGATTATAGTTTTTATATTTATTATTGGCTGCAAATTTAAAAGAATATTAATGATGCCCATTACCAATATTTCATTGGTTTCGTCGTAATTTCCTACAAATTGTGCAAGGTGTTTCAAAGGTTGTACTGTATTTCTTCTTTTCATGTATAAATTTAACTTCTATTTCTGTAGAGATTTTGACTTCTTAAACTGGTCTTTAGACAAGCCCTCCAAGCATCATTTCAATTTGGCTGTAGCTGTGGTTAATACAGGGAGGGGGAACCCCCCTTGGTGTGGATACAGTTAGATTTCGTTTATTTCTAAGTTTTATTTCCTTTTGTATGCATGGGTCGAGTCACAACAGTCGTTCGAGTGCGCATTTAAATGGAGTTGCCACTCCTAGTGATTAATCACTGCCTTTAGTGGGTTTTTTTTCTCCCTCCTATTGCCAAGGGATTATTTTGCTTTCACCGGTGATTTGATCTAAAATCTCGAATAGCTTGAATGACGAATTAGTCTGCACATATCTATAATATAGTGGTACTCTAATCTTGAAAAGTTAATCTGCTCATATGCAAGCATAGATGGCCGTCGAAGGTACACTACTTCTGCTTTTCTTCACAGGTTAGATAGATAGATTTATTCTCACGATAAGCCCAATTGGACCATGGTGACATACACAAAACCAGCGAAAAAATACAGCAACAAAACATAGACTGAAAAGACACTAAAATTGATTATTTAAGAAAATCATCACGATACCTCATACCTACCCGGAGGAACTTTCCAATAATATTTATATTTAAGTAACACCTACTTCTCAGAATTTCCAAAATCCAATCTCTATATTAACTCAATGCTTCGTGCCTCTGCTTTTTGAGTAAAGTGCCCTAGTTTTTCAGTTGATCCAAATGATGAGATTATTTTAGCCAGGTCGAAAGAGCTGAAGTAAGATGGCGTATAATGTCATCCACATCTGGCCTAGTCATGTTCTTTTGAACTCTTGGATTAGCATGGTCACCAACATAGCATTTTGCACAAGATGACAGCTTTACCATTGTTTAGGGGTGATAATTGGAGGGTGGTGGTGGAGGGTAACAGTTCCTTAGATGTTCGGCCTTTCTTTAGATTTAGAGGCATTTTTTTTTTGCATTTTCATTGAAAAAATCGACAAAAACTACACAATTTTGGCCCTCTTTGATTCCAAACACATTTTACCACCCCCTACATTTTTCGTGAATTGGCATCCCTGCCTTGGTTTATCTCTTAGTCCCATGATGGTAGTATTCACCCACAAGGCCATCAGCATCATCAACCAGCACATATTCTTTTGGTTTTTCTGTAGAATATCTGTATTATATTTTATACAGCTTTAGTAGAATATCTCTGTAATGCCTATATCACAACCTCCGCCTCCAATCCTGGACCTGCTACTTGAATACTCCCTCCCTCAACTTGCTATCCTTCATTACAGTTTGTTAATCTGCATGACGGGCTAAATTGTAATAGGAATATAGCAAACTATGAATTTTATTTATTTTTGAATGAAAAAGTTCGTTGTTCTTCCTCTTTTATCAGATAAAGCAAACACACGGCTAGTTCTTCTAATCCGTTATCGGATGACCCCCTCCCTTTTGGGAATGATGAATCGTCTATTATACATCAATCAAAGGTTAACCAATATTAATGAATAGTCGTCACGCAAGGAGACCAAAATATAAAAGAACATCAGTACTAATGAGGTGAAAATCAACAGATGTTGACTGTAATTTTGATGGGATAATTCCCCTTGTTTCAACTCACTTTGTTCCTTCCTTCTTGTTTTCTTATCAGCAGAAGTTGAGAGGGTAACTCATGTTTTCGACCCTTTGTTCAAAGAATGGCTTTTGTCTGAAAACTTGTCTAGCCCTCTTTAAGATCAATAGCGACTTTAAAACCAAGAATCAGGAAGAATAGCTCTCTTTAATAACTCTTTAATGTCACTTATGAACATCTTGTATAAGAATTAAGGTGTAATGTGTTAAACAAAATAAAAAAAGAGATTTAATGGGTCATAAGTTAATGGGGGGGGGGGAGGTAAATCTAGATTAACGGTGCCGGCAACAACAAAAATACGCCGCTAGTCGTTGATTTTTTTTTTCACTATATGAAACGGCACCTCGAGGAAATTAAAAATTTTGTTTCGGGGATTACTCCATCCTGAATTATATACGAGCCCAACGGGATGCATAATTCACTATATTCTTTTGCATAGTTGACTGCTGGAACGCTCTTCCCATCATGATGAGCCTGAAGACATCCATCCAAAAAAATGGTGGCTGTAAAATCTGTTTTTTTTTTCAACCTTCCAGGAAAAATATTTGACCTTCCCCTAAATGTCAATAAAATAGATAATAAAAACGCTAATAAGAACTTTAAGCTAGAATATTAGTTTATTTTCTATTAATTTGTCAACAATGTAATACTATTACAATTACCAATATACTCAGTATCTCTGGAGTAACTAGGGCAGTTTTTGAAAACAATATTATTCAGCAAGGTAGGGGTTTAGCTCTGTAATCCCTCAAACGAAACAAAATTAGTAACAATACGCAAAAAAAAAAATACAGATCCAAAGTATTGATAAAACAATGCAATCAACAATGAAACAAAGCAAAAAATATATAATGTCTGATTAGAAGCCATATTTCTTACGAAAATATGGAGTTACTGTATAAATCTAGAATTGGGGCTGTTGAGAAGGAAACATGTTAAGAAAGAATGTATGCAGAAAAATTCGGATATATTCGGAACCTTTCCTATAAACCCTATCCAGGATTTTTGTTTGACAGGAGGGTAAAAAAAACTGAAATTGGCATAAAAAAATTGTGAATGTGCACTGTTGTTACGTTCTATGAGTTGATAGATAAGTTCGAGGGGGGAGTCAAACCCCCTAACACCCCTGAATATTGCCTGTTTTAGAGGGTAGCCTCCCTCCATCTTTCATGCGGTTTAGACACATACATCAACCTCATATTATGTTGGCCCTTGCATTAATAGGTTGCTGCATCGGTATAAGTCCAGGGTTTCGCACTTTCTGTCTATACCCATCTTTGTGCCTCCAACTCTGCCTCTGAACTAAAGCTTGTGCGTAACGTCCATGCTTCCTGTTCTGCCTTGTGACTCGGGTATATAGTGAGTGACCAAGTGCACAACCCCTTAGGTAAGTACCGCATCAAATGTCTTCTTTTAAGTACACTTTATGAATGGCAAATGAAGGGATAATAGAGCACTAATTTCTAGTCACTTTAGAAATCGTTTTCTAAGAGGAAAAACTTCTGTTGCTTTATTTATAGACCCGTGCCAGATGTTAGGAAATAGACACGCTTTAGATAAGCTAAACAATTGGGTTCGCAAAGTTTACTTTCTTGATTTTTGCAGGAAAAAAAAAATATTTGAAGGAAAACAGAAAACTTTAATAGATTAATGTGTTTGGTTGCATGACATAATTGTTTAAGACACTTCGAAAGTGAAAATTACCATAAAAGATTTATTACATCTTTCGGACAAATTTTTGGAAAATTATCTCATTCCCACTGCTTCCAGGTATAGAACGGGCTCAATGGTCCCCAATTCACGAAAATGTAGGGATGTGAGGATTTTTTAATGTTTTTTAGGATACTGAGATAAAGAATACTT
>JAQQPU010001545.1:53575-80079 GCA_029168905.1 Artemia sp. Kazakhstan ARC1039 | reverse complement strand
AGCGTAAAGAGCGAGGCGTTGAGGAGGGCACAGCCCCTTTCATATACGGAACAATTTCTGCTCGTTTTAAGATTTAATTTCGCTCCTTACTTTCAGTTTAAAAAACTTTTTTTTTAATTTAAAGGCTGCGAAAGCGGGGGGTTTGGGGGGCGGCTGCCCCCCAACTGTGCCTCCTAATCTCTGTACGTTTTAAGGTTCGATCTTGTAACTCAGCCTCTTTAACTCTTTAGAAAACGTAGTTTTTTTCAAATAATTTCACTTAAAGATTCTTCCGTAGATGTTTTTTTTCTTATATTGCTTAAATGCAGTACTACCCCCCCCCCTAAAAAAGCAAAATTTTATCCTTCTCTCTTATGTATTTGAAATTAGCGAAACTTTTCATGCCCAGAGCCCGAACAGACTTGAATTTAATGGCTTCAGCAATAGCTACAACTTGATTCACCATCCAATGCTGCTCCTGAACATAATGATTGCTACCGTTACAATTGTATCCCAGCCCCCGTCCCCCTAATGCCTGAATATAGGCTATACACAAAACTGATGATTATGTCGGTTTGTATTATATTTTGAACCAACTGTTCTTGTCAGCAATTGGTCCATAATGCGGATGGTTGAGTTATACGCACAGAAAGGACACTACGTATATATTTGTTAAGTAGTTTTTATTTTCACCAAAATGGTATTTAATGGTTTCTAAGCGTACTCATTAGAAGTCTAAGACGAAATCTTCGAAATTACAAAGCTACTAGACAAAACGTTCTCTGGGAAAAAAGAAGCATCTTGAGAATCAGGTAAGAATGAAAAACTTTGAAGGAATTGATTGAACAAACTTAGCTTATTCTCGTTAAACTACTACCACTAACAGCTCCTTACGGCACCAAGTCACCTTGGGCCAACGCAACTGCGCACGCTTCTCCTCCACCCCAATATGTTTATAATTTACTCTTGCTATCCTCTCCCATGAACCTTCAGTTTCCCTTAAATCGTTTCTTATGGCCCTTTCTTACTCCACTCGGGGACGACCTGATTTCTATGTGGCTCCGGGCGAATGGCTAAAATACACATATTCCTTAGCGATCTCTTTTCTGCAAAACGTGGCCGATCATTTTGATCTTTTAACCTGTAAACTTACCGCTCTTATGATACAGCCAAAACTCCTAGATTTGTTTATAAGCTTAATTTCTTTAAATAGAAATTGGGTTGTGAAATATGTAGATGTAAAATAAAATAATATGTAAATGAAGCGTTGACATCAATGAGTGAAACTTGATATTTATTTATTTTTCTTGTGGAGCGTATTTAAGAATACTGCTGTATAGCCTTTTTTGGGGGGGGGCTTATAATAAATTTATTATTATGCGTTGAGAACTACCGGCATTATACAAGCCGGACATTTCATTTCAAATTCATAGTTCGTTTACCTTTTTCATAAATATTTCTGCTGTACATATGGCGTGCATTATGAAAATTTTCACTGACTCTTTATGGCAACACTGTTTATTTGCATCTTATTGACACTGGTTGGAGGTTTTTATCATTTTAGAAGTAGGGAGATTACAGCCTTATAACTTTTCTTTCGCCAAGGAGTTTTCAAGCTTCTTTGTTTCTTTGCTGAAACATCAAAATGTGTTACGTATCCTGAGGAAACCCTGGACAATTTGTACTATATCTCTTTTATATTGTTTTCATCTTAGACAAATGGCTTCATAATAGCTCAAACTTTATCGTAGATTTATATCTATTTCTTTATCTATATCTTTATCTATTTCTTTTTTTATTTCTTTATTTATATCTTTACCTATTGGGGCAGCGCTAAAGATCTAGAGAACTGAAGTAGAGAAACCCTAATCCTTAAAGCTGTATTTTTATATAAAACAAAAAAAAATTCTAATTCTTAAAATTTTAACAAAACAACACGGCCCATGAAAAAACGACTTTAAATCCTAAGAAGTGTCGTATAAAGCTGGTTGATATTGAGTGAGTGTAGACGTTTGATTTAATAGTCAGAATAGTACCGTAGTTCTTCTGAGCATCTGCAGATTACTTGAGCAGGTGTACACGCTTTCAAACTTGTGGCTATTTATCTTCTTCCTGTAAAATCGCATCTTGTTTTTACTGCCATACCCTGTGTTGTTTTTTTTTTTGTTTTTCTTAGATCCAGAAATTCTGGTTGAACAAACTTTTGAATGGATGGCATTTTCAGCCTAATTTAGCTCAGTTGATGCAATTAATCAATTTGTTTAAAGAAAACAGAGAAAAAATGACAAGGCTATAGACCCCCACAAAGGCTCTTTAGCCTGTGAGAGTGGGAAACTAAAAATTACATTAAATAATAGCACTAAAATAAAATAGAAGGACAAGAAGAGAAACAAAATGATAATTAAACAACGGCGACAAAAAACATACCATGTCGATCTAAATAAATGGATTAAGCCAATTGAAAAAGAAGGATAGAGGGGAAAAAGAAGGTAGGAGATAATTATCTCTCTACACATAGGAGGTGGTCAGTTAACTTTTTTTAAACTGTTCATAAGAATGACAAAGCCGAATTTTAATGGGTAGGGAATTCTATATGGAGGCACAACATAAAACTGGATTAAAATCGGATCTGATGGGTTTAGTTTTAAGAATGAAAACATCCATGTCATTTCTGAGAGAAAAAACACAAGATTCCCGTTGTAGTTCAGAAGTTAAAAGATATAATTGTTTGAAGAAGTTAGGGAGGAGTTCATGAGAATACTTAAAAAAATAAAACAAGAGGAAAGAAAGATGTATGTGGATTGACCATCCTATAAATTAATGCTGAGCTGACCTGTCACCTCAGATACTAATTTAATTGCTCTGTTATATATTTTGAAACCTGGGAGGGTAAAAGAATAGAATATTGTTAGCCATACTATTGGACAGTAGCACATATAAGGTTGAATGAGAGAGTGAAAGAGGATCTTTATGACAAAGAAACAAACTTCGGCCCTTGTCAGAAATACAATGTGAATTGTCATTTACTTGACTGTAGTCAAGTTGAGTACAGTCAGCTACGATAGTTCAAGGTCCGAACGCACTCCATGTTTTGAAACTGAAGAAAAAAAATTCAATTCTTGCCTTAAATAAATCACCGAGCTCCAATAACTCAAAGGATTTTCCAGGTTTACTTACTATAAAGTTAAAACTGACAAGTCGAGTAAAAACGAATTGCCCCAGAGCTCATTCTGAAGCCCAAAAAACTTTACCAAAGTTAGCGAGGCAAAGATAGCTGGGGGTAAGAGAACTTAAGTATGCGTCAACTAAGCTAAATTAGGCTGAACATGCCATCCAATCGAAAGTTTGATAAACATGCTGATAGACATATGATTTGATAACTCCCCTGATAGACATGTTTTTATTGGACGAAAATCTTTCTTTTAAACATCACTGTGGTCTTGTCAAACTTAAGCTCTCCTGAAACCTAGGAATTCTTCGGTAGCTTCTTCATTGTTTCCTTGCCGGTTCTCAGAAATTTTCAATGGAACTTAAATGAAATCCTTTTCAAACAGTTCGTGGTAACGAACTGTAAGTAAGGAGCGACTCGGCTCAATAGTAACCGAATATCTAAACAACGGAATGTTGATACCAATAGATATATCAAAAGAATTGGATTGTTATGCTGATTCCAAATATGTAAGTTTCATTAAGTTTAGTCTAACCCATCATAGGTTACGAGTCTGAGAAAATTTGTCTGATTTTCGAAAAAAGGGACCACCCCTAAAAGTCATAGAATCTTAATGAAAATCACACCATCAAATTCGGCGTATCAACAAAACCTTACTGTAGAGGTTTCAAGCTCCTATCTGCAAAAATGAGGGATTTTATATTTTTTGCCAGAAGAAAAATCACAGATGCGTGTTTATTCGTTTTTTTTTCCAGGGGTGATCGTATCAAGCCAGTGGCCCTAGAATATCGGATGATGGCTCATTCGAACGGAAATTAAAAGTTCTAGTGCCCTTTGAAATGACCAAAATAGCTGGAGAGCAACTAGGCCCCCTCCCATGGCCCTTTTTATCTCAAAATCGTCTAATTAAAATTTTGAGGTAGCCATTTTGTTCAGCATAGTCGTAAGGCCGAATAAATATGCCTTTGGAGATTTCATGACCCGCACCAGCCCCTGGGGAAAGGTCTTTAATTTACAAAATTTGCCCATTGTTTATGTGTAGTATTTGCTATTGGGAAGTATGCATACATTTTTTGGATGAGGGAGTGAATTTTCTTCAGGTGGGATTTTTGATGGGGACAATTTGTCGCGGAAAGAAGTTTTCAGGGGGTGAATTTTTCCGGGGAATTTACATTGGTGAAATTTGCCAGAATTCCTATACGAGATTCTTCTTATGTCTTGCTTTCTCTTTATCGATTAAATTTTACGCGTGGAGATGTTAAGAGTAAGTGCCCGGGGTAAATTTTTGCCAATATTGAATTGTCTAGGGCAGTGGTTCTCAAACTAAGTTAGACACTGTACCCCTTTTTACCCACAAAAAATTTTAGGTACCCCTTCTCAGTTACCGATAGGACTACTAAGTAAACTATAGCTAAAATATAAATAAAATTACCAGTTCTAGAATTAAAGGGTTGTTTATATTATTTTTCTACTGGCCGTGTACCCTCTAAAGATTTTTGCGTAGGTTACCCCCAAGGGGCCCGAGTACCACAATTTGAGAACCACTGGTCTAGAGAATAAATAGGTCAGGAGGAGGTATTTTTCTGTGGAGGTGTAGCATGATTTCCTAGCACTATTTAAAAAAACGATCAGAAATTAAATAAAAAAACAAGTTTTTTCAACTGAAATTAAGAAGCAACACTAAAACTTAAAACGAACAGAAATTATTACATATATGAGGGGGTTGCACCTCCCCAACACCTCGCTCTTTACACTAAAGTTTGAATTCTGTCCCAACTGTTTAAGAATGACTCCTGAAATACTATGTTCTTTTAATTAGAACAATAAGAAGCTTTTTTTAAGTACTAAAAAACTTTAGCGTAAAGAGCGAGGTGTTGAGGAGGAGCAACCCCCTTCGTATACGTAATAATTTCTTTTCGTTTTAAGTTTTAACGTTTCTCCTTGCTTTCAGTTTTTTTTATTTAATCAAATACTCTAAGGCCACCTTTGTCAAAAATCTGTAAGGTAAGTTGCCAACATCCTCAACTGAAACACGCTGATTCTTCTCTGTAGCAAGAGTTATGAAACATCAACTAGAGTTTGAGGGTAAAATAATTGAACTAGCTGTGGATACAGAGGGCAAAACGTAAGAACCTGACTGTAGTTCAGCTAAAGTCCAAGTGCACTCATTAGTAAGGCTAGAGACTAAAAGCCTTTTTTCAAGGATTATTATAGTTAAGTTGAACATGGTTCTCTTGTCACTGTTTTATTTGTTTGTTTTTTTCTGTTCTGATTAAGAATCGTTCTTTGCTTTTACCAATTTTTTCAAAATCAATTATGAGTAATCTAAACCATCTGCAATAGTAAAAATACACAATTCTAAGACAAATATGGACGAATTTCGTTTCCAGCTTAATGCCGCTTTTACATTGCCACTTTATCACTTACACCAAGTGGCTTACGCTAAGGAGCTTAAGCATATCGCTTTCAAATTGAAACATTGTCTATCACACTGACTCTTCCATGAGCTCTGTAGCCTGAGCTTTGTTGTGTCTTATTTTAATCTAGAAACACGAATGAAGATACATTTTCTATGATGTATTTTATCCAACAAAAGGCATGACTCTGGGGGAAGAAACAAAACCCATGTTTTTATTTTGACTCCGGCAGTGATGAAGACTTTGCTTTTTCCATTTTCCTGGATGAAGCGGAGAAAATGCTGAAAAGATGGAGTAGCCTACGCTAGTGGTGGCTTATGTAGGCTGGGCTGGATGAGCATTGCCTTCATCAAGTCTACTACTAAATTATCTAAATCATCCATGTTCAACACGAATGATTCAAATCACCTGCGATTTACTGTGTTGCTTACGTTACAGATTTTAATTTGTGATTGTGTCCTCTTTGTAATCGGCTCGGACTACGGAGCTTAAGCGGCTTACGTTACAGAGCTTACGGGGCTTACAGACCTTACGCGAATCGGTATTACAGTTGTTTCACATTGGCTAAAGTTGACTTTACACTACGCATGTGTTTGTATGCTAAGGGGTTGAGTTGCCTGACGCTAAGTAGAACGATTCACACTTAAACGAGAAAATCTATGAAACCGCCATAATCACGGTCTAAAATCACTCAAATCATCTTAGGTAAATATGCGCATCAGTAAATGTGGAAAAGAGACTGATATTCAAGCTCTGATCAAGCGTGAAAGGCTTTTTTGCCAAATTTATTAATTTCCCATCCAGAAATTCCATTTTGTTGCTACTATGTAAACTTTTCCGTGACGTAGCATATCTTACGTAACATAAACTTCCATGTAGAGCTTGAGTCTATTTGACACTGCCCATATTAGGGAAAAATTTTGTTTCGTAAGATTACACAACGTAACGTAAAGTCTTAACTTTTTACTGGTGTAAAATGTTTTACGGTGTATTACGACAGCACTGTAAGTAGGCTTATTACATTAGTTTACTAAATACCTTAAGAATGTAGACTTCTTTCTGAACAGTGAATCATTCTTAAACGGTTAATCATTGATTGTTTTAAAATCGTACATTAAGCAGCATACGCCACGGAATGTTAATATAGAACCAATATAACAGTACTTTTACATGGCCACTTACGCTAAGCAGCTCATGTTAAGGAGTATATTCAATAGTCAAATGTGAGGCTGGGGATTTTTCGGTTGAACAAATTCACATATAACATCTGAAATTCAGATGCCAGGTGAGGCGGGAAAAAAGTCTGGCCCTGCTGCAAGCCAGCATGAAATGAAGGGTCAGCTAAAAATTTCACCACTGAGACACATGTTTAATGCTTTATATATGCAAGACAATTTGGTTAAGATGGCGATATCCACCATATTCCTGAACCTCCTGCCCTCAGGATGGATATAAGGGAGTATTCCTTTGCCGCCTTATAGGAAAGCAGTGCTCTGACAGTACAATCAATCCAGGACTGAGTCTCAAACTTTTTAGATTTTGAGATTATTTTTCCAAAGTTCAGCTACGTTGAGCTTGACCAGAAGGCTAATTCCATCATTTGAACAAAATTCCCACTTCGGTTGATTTTTGGAAGACCTATCAATATACTAGAATTACCAAAACTCTTTTTGTAGCAAAAGTATGGATTCCTCGCAGACCTACTGTTCGCACAGACAAGTGTGTTGCTGAAAACGCAATACGGTGTGTATTCCGCACCGCATCGCCAAAGGAGTTAAACCGCAGACACTGTTCAAATCAAAAGTTGCATTTCCTAGCTATCTCATTATGGAGTTATATTCCAAGTTTACCAGGCTCTTGGCAGCTGGTCACCTTTTCTGCGTCTGAGTCACAAAATTCTCTTTTTTTTAAAAATTTGCACTGCATGATCCCTGACAGAGGATATTGCATCTTCCCAATGACTGTGGCCCGGGTACAATTTACAGTCTAGATCTACATAGCCTAGGCTGGGCTATTAGAGCAAAATTACCTAATCAATTGTTGCATTTGTCAAAAAAGGGTGGCAACACCAAAGGTAAATCAAATATCTCCCCCTTTTTTGTGAGATTTGGTTATATTTTGGTAAGTAGCTTGCTGTCAAAGCAGTTGAGTATACTGTTCACCACATCCTTTCTGGCAAATTTGTCTCTCTCGAGATCTCCTCCCAAGCCTTTGGAATTAAATAAGATCTTTTATGCTTCGGATGACTTTCGTCACATATTATTTGATGAAAATTAAATGCTAAAATCTGCCTTTTAACTGTTTCCATTTTCTTTTCTTCCATAATCCGCAAGTGTTTTAACCGTATGCGTTGGATTTTTTTAACGCATTCGTCTTGTGAAAAACGCAAGGATGAGCGGCAAGAGATGCATGTGCTCTTCTCCAAAGCGCAATCTGTAGTGGCTTTTCATTGATCCATGCTCTTTGTGAATATAGGGAGACATAGACAAGATTAAAATTATCTTTTATTAACAAAAATCCCAGAGATTTTACGGACTGGTGGAAATCAAAATCGAAAACACTGAGCCAGCCTTTCTTCTCTTAATATTCAAAGTTTAGAAACACCTGCCGGTAAATGAAAAATGTGATAGGTAAGTTGGGAGACTTTTCAAGTAGATTAAAATTTAATGAAAACTTCCGGATTTAATGAAAACCTGATCATTATAAGTTTTTATTCATGCTTGGGCTCAATCAGGATGTCTGATTGAAATATTTCATTCTAGGCTAGTTAGCAAATTTACAGTAGCCTTGAGCAGGAGTCAGATAGAATAAATTTAATGTTCTTTGGATTTGATCACAATTACACCCCATCCTAAGAATATTTGGCCTATTAAGGCCAAACATCTCGAGATAGGCCTAGGCCTAATAGACTTTTGGGTAAATTTTTACCAAATCATATTATTGACTTAGCCTATGAATAAAGTAAACATACCAATTGATGCCTTTTTTTATGCTCTTTCCAAATATAATAGCCTAGTCATTTTTGTTGGAAATGAATTCTATCCCCACCCCTATTTATACCAATTCAGGGTATATATTTGCACATTAGGGGGGTGGGGGTAAATTTTGTTTCTGATGTAAATGAGAGGTAAGATTAAACTTTGCTCAATATCTACCAAATCATATTATTGAGTTAGGACTAAAGTAAATACACCATTTGATGCCTTTTTTTATTTTGATTATGAATATAATAGTGTAAGACACCCAGTAGTTGGACACTTTAATCACTTTGAAAAGTTTTTGACATTTAAACTACTCTAATTACTGTATTATACTACCTAGAAACTTAATTTTTGTATCAAAAAATTTCTGAACAAGTAGGTTACTAATTCAAATAGTTTCACTTGTACAGCACCTCCTATTTTTGAATTTACTAACAAGTGACAATTCTGCCTAAACTCGGACATACAAACGGCTCATTGTAAATAGTGATTAAAATAGTATAAAAGATTATGTCCAAGAATAGGCAGGTGGCCGACTACTGGGTATCTTACCCTAAGCATTTCTATTGGAAATGAATTTCAGCCCCTCCCCCCTATATATGCCAATTCATGGTTAGGTTAGGTATAGCCTATATAGGGGGGGGGGGGTTTGAAATTCATTTCCGATAGAAATGCTTATTATATTTGTAATCAGCATAAAAAAAGGCATCACATAGTGTATTCACTTTATTCCTAACTCAATATTATGATTTGGTAGATATTGACCTAAACTTTCCCCCCACCCCCCTAATGTGCAAATATATACCCTGAATTGGTATATATAGGGTGGGGGCTAAAATTCATTTCTGACAAAAATGATTATTTTATTTGTAAAGAGCATAAAGAAAGGCATTGAGTGGTATATTCACTTTATTCCTAAGTCAATAATATGATTTGGTAAAAATTTACTGACTTTTGGGGGACTCCACCCTTTGACTGTTGGAAAAAATTACTTTATAAGCTTATATAGAATGGCACTATCCAATCTCATTATAATTAAAAACATTTCAGTCATCTAGTTAGAAAAATTGGCCCATCTGTACAGGAGAAATCTATGTTTGCCAACTAGTTGACAATAGGCTAAATGTTGTCACAGCAAAACTTTCCTTTTCCAACTAGTTGACTAATAATTTCTCCCCAGCAAAACTTAATTTTGCCAACTAGCTGGAAACAAACATTGCCCCAGAAAACAATTCATTTTCCAACTAATTGACTAGTAACTTCTGCCTAGCAAAACTTAATTTTGCCAAGTAGCTGGAAACAAGCATTAACCCAGAAAAGAATTGATTTTCCAACTAGTAATTTCTCCCCTTGCAGGAAGTTCCCATTTCCTTTAAATCTTTCTTTATGACATCCTCTCACCAAAGACAAGGACAAACTGCTTTCCTTTTAGCCCTAGACTTTCAGCCAAAAAGGCAAATCTTTGGCAATTTGTCATCCTTCGTCTGCAGAATGTGCCTAGCCATCTCAATCTTTCTTTCATTATAGCCATAGAAAGCAGGATTAAGCCATATTTTTTTTTACAGCCTACAATTTGAAACATGGTCAGTCAGCCAGATCCCAGAACCGTCTGTAGGCAATTTCTATAGAAAACATCTAGCAAATTGTCATCCACTTTTTGGAATTTTCTTTTAGGTTTGTATATATTGATGGGATCATCAGGAAGGGAGGGTTGCTTTGTTATCTGGATAACAACTAATATATTGAAAAAGAGCATGAAATAAGAACATTGTTATTTTTATTTTATTAGCATACCACGTTTTTTGAGAAGTGCTGCTAAACTGAAATTTTTACCATATTTGGAAATTTGACTAATTTACCCTTCTATTCTTAGAGATGTGTCCACTCACAGTTTCAAGTAGTCCAGCCTATAATAAATAGGTCAGGGTGAAAGCCTATTGAAAAAATAAAGTTTGTTGGGGAGAAGTCACTAGTCATCTGGTTAGAAAATGAATTGTTTTCTGGGGCAATGTGGGTTTCCAGCTAGTTGGCAAATTTAAGTGTTGCTGGGGAGAACTTATTTGTCAACTAGTTGGAAAATAAAAGTTTTTCTGGGGAAATGTTTCTTGTCAACTAGCTAGATTTCTTCAATCTAACTAACTCTTCAATCTAGCAAATATAGATTTCTTCTAGAGGGATGGACAAAATTTTCCAACTAGATGGCAAAAATATTTTTAATTATAAGGAGATTGGATAGTACCATTTTATATAAGCTTATAAACTAATTTTTTCCAATAGTCAAAGAGTGGATATCCAACTTTTGGCTGATCCAACACTATCTTATTTGTTTTCCACACTTGTGAGTGTTTCCTAGGTTTTTTCCTGGTACTTATGTACTATCTGTAACACACAAAAAAGGTGAACTTTGGTTAATGCTAATGAAGTAAAACAAAATAGCATGGAAGTATAATAGTTTAGAAACACATTTTGGCTATATATTTGCACATTAGGGGGGTTGGGGGTAAAGCACAGCATATATTAAATATGTAACCTAACCCAATGTAGATACCTTCCCCCCCCCCTAAACCTCAAAAAACAATAGTTTAAATATTTTAAACACAACAGCAAACCCATGGTTTCCAATCCAATAACCTATTGAAAGAAACCCATTTGACTAGTTTCTTAAGCATCTTCCCTATATAATATGGCACTTGTGTTACAGATACTACATATAGAGCTGTTGCAATTGGTAAAAGGGAAAATTCTACTTTTGCTACTTTTCGCTATCTTGGAAAGGGGTTAGGTTAGGAAAATGAAACTTTCAGGGTAAATTTCTAAGTGGCCCTATAATTTAGCTAGGACAAAAGTGAAAGCATCATTTGATGCCTTTTTTTATGCTCTTTTATAATACAATAATTGCTTCTGGTGCATATTGCATCTTGAGCCTTTAAAGAGGCCCAAAAGGTACTTCATTTTTGTAACCACACAAAGAAGTTATAGCCTAACCTGCAAAATACTTGATTTTCATTTCAGACTGTTTTCCTACTGTTTCAAGTTTTCAAATGCCATCAACAAAATAGTGCTGAATTTTGTGATTTGAAACTTTGCAATCAACAATTCAGGCTATATTCCAATTCAGGGTGTATATTTGCACATTAGGGGGGGGGGGTAGAGTTTAGAGTTTATTGTAAATTTGCAGTGGGCCATATAATTTAGCTAGGATGAAAATGAAAACATCATTTCATGCTTTTTTATGCTCTCATAATTCATACAAAATACCTTCAGGGCCCCTTTAAGGGCTCAAGATGCAATTTGCACCAGAAGCAATTATTAAATTCTGGAAAAGCTTATAAAAAGGCATCAAATGATGTTTTCACTTTCATCCTAGATAAATTATAGGGCCACCTAGAAATTAGGGATGGGTCTATCAGCTAAACTATGTCCTGGGAAGGTATTCTGAAGCACCTACCTCCACTCCTTCTCCCTCTAGAGGGTCCTGAAATTTGCCTACATGACAACATTTGACAACAAAACAACATTTTACCTTAATTTTCAGTTATCAGTTTCTTTTTCTCTGGCTTCAGTCCTGAAAATGCAATTCATGTGATTTGAGTAGAATTTTAAGCCATATCAATATTTTTTCTTCGAAATTTAGGAAATGGATTTGCATATCTTTAAAACTTTATAAGTTGAGTAAAGTTGTGAAGCTGAAAACAATTTTTTTGTGCTTCATTTAAGCAGAAGATCTATTTTGCAAGGTTTCACTTTTATAACACACATATTATTAAAGATCATCAAAGGTCAGGACCCTCTAGAGGGAGAAGGAGTGGAGGTAGGTACTTCAAACTACCTTCCTGGGACAAACTTTTGTCTGTAGACACATCCCTGAAAGTTCCATTTTCCTAACCTAGCCCCTTTCCAACATAGCCAAAAGTAGCTGAAGTAGAATTTTACCAATTCTAGTTAGCTTAATTTAATTTCTGGCTTTAATTGAACAACAAAAGTTCTGATGCTAATGATTAATACCTGGCAATATGTAGCCTAGCCCAGGGTTACACACCTGTAGTCTTGTGCATAAAAGCTATGGTTAAATTATTGTAGAGAGATATTTGTTATTTTGGAAAGCATTAGGTTAGGAAAAGAAACTTTCAGGAATAGATATAGAGCCTCAATGATGCCCTAGTTATGTTATAAAAGTAGAACATGAAGAAATAGATCATGAGGGCTGTTTATCATTCCTCTCTAAGGGTTCTTCTAAAGGAAACACTTAAATAACAAAATAGTAGTAGGTATACTATTTAATTCCCAGAACAAGAATTTCCAAATATAATTGCTGATATCATGACAATACACCCCATCCCTGATAGTGCCAGATACTGTTCTAAAAATATGTTTATGAATTGGTTTTTATTGCTTGAATTATTGTGCATCTGTATTCTTAACTAAATGAATTGCATTACATGATTACAAAACAAATAGAACAGTTATTACAAATGTATCATTTGAATTTTTTTTAGAAACATTGATAGAAATAAGTAGAAGGAATGACTTTTCATCCGAAATTGACCATAATGTTCCTACAAGTAAAATTCATTTGTTTATGAATCAAATGGCTGGCAATAATAAAGCTTGTAATTCAAAGATCCCCTGTCTTACAACAACAGAAACCCCTTTAAAGGCCAACAAAGATATTACCAAAGTATTTGTTATTCATTTCAAAAAAGAAGTCCCCACTGTACATAGAGGAAGGCCTAGAGTGTGCAAGTTGCATGAGAAGACAAATTTCAAGAAGGAACTTGTATGTATGTTTACCAAAATCCAAGCTAAAGGAGGCTTTAAGGTTGTTCAATTCCTCTTCAGCACCAGGAGAAGACAAAATAAGCATCCAATGGATCATAAATGAGGGAGAAATTTTTCATGATCCCTTACTTCATGTATATAACTATGCATGGACTAGAAAAATATTCCCAAGAATATAGAAAAAGGCCTTTATAATATCCCAATTAGAAAACAAGGTAAAGCTCCAGATTTAATCAATTCCTACAGGCCTATCTCACTACTACCAGTGCTTGGAAAACTTTTTGAAAAGATGCTGCATAGGAGGTTATGAATGGTTATGTGGAAATTAATAGAATTTTACCTAATCCCCAGGCTGACTTTTATAAGGGGTGTAATACTGTAGACAATGTAATCCAGCTCAAAGCAGCTTCAAGAAATGCTATAAATAGTGGTGAGATCATGATAGCAGTCTTTGTTGACTTTGAATCAGCTTTTGACCACATTTGCATGCATCTCATTTGTCAAATTCTTAAAGGGATGGATTTCCCAAATGGAATCATCAAGTTCCTCTTCAATTATCTATCTGATAGAAGCTACAAAGTCTGGGCGCAGAATGAGCTATCCAGTATTTCAGCATTGCATGTTGGGCTCCTAAAGGGCTCTATACTCAGCCCTTTTATTTCCTTATTAGTTTTAAGTGAAATTCAGTTGAGCATTGATTCAATATCCAAGCTTGAATTTGCAGATGACTTTCTTTTTTTTTGGCAGGTAGAGATGTAAATATTATTGCAAATAATATTAACTTTGCATTAGAGGAGTTGGCAGCCTTTTCTGCTGAATTTTCCCTACTTGTCTTCAAGTCTAAGACAAATGTAATTATATTCCACCACAAAAAGTCCCTCATACCACGAAAATTATTCAATTAACAATGTAGAAATAGAATATCCTGTAGCACCAAATTTCTAGGAGTATACCTGGATCCAAAACTGACTTGGCAAAATCAACTGTGTAAAAAAAAATCATGTATGCAAAGGTTACTCATCCTTAAGCACCTGGTGGGGTCAAAGTGGGCTAATTCCCAATATATACTCTTTGATTTTTACAAAATATTTATTTGTTCAAAGATTGAGTATGCCATTGATACATTTTGAGAATTTAGTAAGCTAATCTTGTCAAATTAGAAACAATCCAAAATATGGCTAGCAAAATTGCCCCAGGGCTTTATACTCAGTGCCCCTCTAACAATGTGAGACACTTAACTGGTCTGCCCTCTATTTTAGAAAGACAGAATATGCTGATAATCAAATATTACAGCAAGGAAGCTCACTTTTGCCAAAGATGGTATCTCACATAGTTTGACATCTATAAGGTTATCACCCTGTTTCAGTCATTTTCTTGTACCCCCAGGATGGTAAATGTCACCTCCAAGTTTTTCAGTAGAGTTAATACCCTTCCAAAAGACAAATTACCTGCAAATCCAAATTCAGGCACTTTTTCATGAGAAAATGACCACTTTGTATCCAGATTATCTCCAAAATTACACTGATGGCTCAGTTAAAGGCAGCAAATATGGCTCTGCTTCTGTTATCCTAAGTTATTCACTGAAAATAAAAACCAGACTTCCTGATAATACTTCTATCCTCATGGCAGAGCTACCATCAATAAAAGAGGCTTTAAAGGTCATCAGTATTAATCTACTGGCTTCCAAAAGAGTAGTATTGCTCTCAGACTCCAAAGGTGCCCTTCAGCTCATTGATAATATCCATTGGAGTGCCATGGATAAAGATCTGAGGACAATCAGAGATCAATTAATCAGTCTCCAAAATAGCCTTATTGAAGCCAAGTTCCAGCATCCTTAGCCACCAAGGCATCAGATATAATGAGGTAGCAGACCAGCTAGCCAGTAGCTCCTTGTATTATCCAATTAACCCCAATTTGAAGGCCCAGACCTTCAGAGATATACTCAGAATTAGAATTCCTTCAAAAACAAATTCCATCCTTATTTCCATCAAGGGCAGATAACATTCTTTATTATAGAATCAAGAGCAACTTTTAGTTTTTTAGAAAAGAAAAGTTTACTTGGCATATGACTAGTATATGATTAGCTTGATTATGTCAACAATATGCTATGCAATACTAAAAATATTAAATTTCTTTTGTAATCCTCCTTTATCATGCAGTTCTTGAATATTATTTTGGCATCCCAAGTCATAAAATTGTTATGTATATAAGACATATAAAATATTGAGCCTGTATTTGACTTATCAAAGTGCTAAAATCTTACAGCTCAATGCCAAATAGAACATTGAAGAGAGAACTTTGATGACAATTTCATCAAAGTTCTTTGACTGCTGATCAGAGTAGAATGAAGAAAATGTTTGCAAAAAAAAGACTGATACAACACATCAAGATTTTGTTGAAATGTCAAAGGATATGGGTTAAATTGCATGGTGATGCAGGACACCATTGTGGGAGGATCCTCTATAGGAGGACAACTTTGGCAGGGTGTAAGATCCAGATCTATGAACAACAGCCTCTGCAAAGGTCTGCCTCAACCCTTTCAGGGTAACTACAAGACTGGGGACCTTGTGGTCAACTCTATTCTCACTTAAGGAGTGGCGTCCCTTGAGGAAATTATAACCTAGTAAGCAACACAGCATTTGCATGGGATTCTGATTAATGGACAATTCTTCTGGGCCTGGTCTGTTTTGACGGGCGTTTTCGGCCTGAAAAACCTCTTCCTAGCTAATTTATCTACTATGGGCTGTCTCCCTGTAGTAGCATAATATTTGTAGGCATGAATATATAATGAGTTGGAGGTAATAGGCTTGAGATTGTCTGTGCAGGATTTCAACTGTTGTTTATAGAAGAGCATCACCAAGTGCTGAAAACCATGTTGTGACCAAGATGGACCCAGGATTGCACAAAGCCTCTGTTTATACTGGAGGTCCCAGGGACTTCTTGTTGTCTTTTTCTAAGCTGGCTTAAGCGCTTTGGTGTAGACTTGAGAAGATATGTGATCCCCATCCTGCACTAGTATCCAGGATCATTGCTTTTCCTGAGGCCAAAATAATTTCAATGATTTAAAGAACATGAACATTGGAACTTGGAATGTTATAACATTAAAAATGACTATTGTATCAACGTTTTGACTGACGAATTCAGTCAATTAGAACTGGACTTATTAGGAGTTTTAGAAACTCGTATCACAGGGGTAGGAAACATGAAATTAGGTGATATAGAATTTGTTTACTCAGGCAGGAATGATGGGTGTCCATAGATAGGGAGTAGGATTCATGATGAATAAGGAAGCTTCTCAGTCTTGTTTTGGCTGGTAAGATATTAATAATAGAATACTAATTGTTCATTTTATGACTAAAAAGTTGGGTATCAGTTATGGTAGTATATGCCCCTGTAGAACCGACTGACAGAGATACTTTTGACTCAGATGAATTTGACTTACAGTTACAGGAGCAAATAGACAGGGTTCATGTAGAAATATGATGTTTTAAGTTGCCACCATCAGTAGGATTTTACTAGATCTAGTAAAAAAAAATTTTTTTTTAGTAAATTTAGAGGATCTAGTAAATTTCCCAAAATCTAGTAAAAAGTCATGATTTATAGTAAATAACACTTTTGTTATTTTCCATCAATCCAGGGAAAAAAATTAGGGTCCATTCTTTACAAAATCTGATTTCAATTACGTTAGACATTATGGCTACTATTGCTCTCATTTTGGCGATTTCGTTGCCCTCCAATTACTTTCAACTATTAAAAAGGGCACTAGCCCTTTCAATTTCCAATCAAATGAGCCCTTTTTGAAGTTTTACGATAACATTTTCTATAAAAAACCTCATGTGCCCCCAGGGCATAACTTACAACCCTCGCCCTGTGGGCTGTGGGGGGGGGGGTTGTCATCCTCAAAGTCCTAATTTCCAGAACTTTCAACTACGTTAAAAAAATTGCTATCTCAAAATTTTGATTGTATGTGTTTGGGGAAATGGTGGGCGTGAGAGGGGGATTAGTTGCCCTCCAGTTACTTTCGACTATTAAAAAGGGCACTAGCCATTTCAATTTCCAATCGAATAAGCCCTTTTGGAATTTTCTACAACACTGCTTTCTATATTTACTCAAGTTCATCATAGGCAGCGCTATTGCACTGCGTATGATGAACTTCAGTAAATATAATTGATAAAAATCAAGGAGAGGATTAGTAGAGAAAAAGGACACTAGCCCTTTGAATTTTCAATTAAATGAGCTCTTTCCAAAGTTTCTATGACAATGCTCTCTATAAAAGCATTATATGCCCCAAGGGCATAACTTACAATCCTTGCCCTGAGGGGTGTGGGGGGTTTATCATCCAAAAAGACATAATATCTAGAATTTTCAACTATGTTGAAAAAAATGGCGTTAGAGGGGGATTAGTCGCCCTCTCATCAGTTTCAACTAGCCTATTAAAAAGGGCGCTAGCCCTTTCAATTTCGAATTGAATGAGCTCTTTTTGAAGAACTTTTAACTACATTGAACAAAATAGATATCTCAAAATTTTGATTGCATGTGTTTCGGGAAATGGTGGGTGTAAGATGGGTGATAGTTGCCCTCCAATTACTTTCAAGTATTAAAAAGGGCACTAGCCCTTTTAATTTCCAATCGAGTGAGCCCTTTTTGAAGTTTTTACGACAATAAAAACCTTATCTAACCCAGGGCATAACTTACAACCCTTGGCGTGAGGGCTGTAGGGGGAGTGTCATCCTCAAAAAAATAATTGCCCTCCAATCACTTTCAACTATTAGAAAGGCCACTAGCCCTTTGAATTTTCAATTGAATGAGTCCTTTTTGAAGTTCCTATGAAAACACTTTCTATAAAAACCTTATATGCCCCCATTGCATAACTTACAACCCTTGCCCTGAGGGGTTTGGGGGGTTTGTCATCCTCAAGGACATAATTTCCAGAATTTTCAATTACGTTGAACAAAATAGCTATCTCAAAATTTTGATTGGATATGTTTGGGGAAATTGTGGGTGTGAGAAGGGGGTTAGTTGCTCTCTAATCACTTTTGACTATTAAAAGGGGCACTAGCCCTTTCAATTTCCTATCAAATGAGCTTTTGTTGAAGTTTCCATGACAAGACTTTCTATAAAACCTTATATGCCCCCAGGGCATAATTTACAACCCTTGCCCTGAGGGCTCTGAGGGGGTTATCATCCTCCGTAATTTCCCAAACTTTTAACTATGTTGAACAAAATGCATATTTCAAAATTTTGATTGTATGTGTTTGGGGAAAGGTGGGCGTGAGAGGGGGATTAGTTGCCTTCCAATTACTTTCAACTATTAAAAAAGGCACTAGCCCTTTGAATTTCCAATCAAATGAGCCATTTTTCAAGTTTTTACAACAACGCTTTCTATTAAAACATTATATGCCCCCAGGGCATAACTTACAACCCTTTCCCTGAAGACTGTGGGAGGGCTGTCCAGTTCAAAGGTATAGTTTCCAGACCTTTCAACTGTGTTGAACAAAACTGCTATCTCAAAATTTCGACTGGATGTGTTTGGGGGAATGGTGGGCGTGGAAGGGGGGTTAGTGGCCCTCCAATCACTTTCGACTATAAAAAACGGCACTAGCCATTTCAATTTCCAATCGAATGAGCCCTTTTTGAAGTCTACGACAACGCTTTCTATAAAAAACCTTATATGCCCCCAGGGCATAACTTACAACCCTTGACCTGAAGGCTGTGGTGGGAGGGGGGGGGTTGTCATCCTCAAAGACCTAGTTTCTAGAACTTTCGACTACGTGAACAAAATGTCTATCTCGAAATTATGATTGGATATGTTTGGGGAAAAGGTGGGCATGAAGGGGGGCATAGTCGCCCTCCAATCACTTTCGACTATTAAAAGGGGCACTGGCCCTATGAATTTCCAATCGAATGAGCCTTTTTTGAAGTTTCTATGACAACGCTTTCTGTAAAAAATCTTATATGCCCCCAGGGCATAACTTACAACCCTTCCCCTGAGGGCTGTGGGGGAGTGTCTTCCTCAAAAACATAATTTCTATCTGGAAATCATCTGCCCTGAACAAAATCACTTTCTCAAAATTTTGATTGGATGTGTTTGAGGAAATGGTGGGCGTGGAAGGGGTGTTAGATGCCTTCCAATTATTTCCGACTATTAAAAAGGGCACTAGCCAGTCCAATTTCCAATCGAATGAACCCTCTTCGAAGTTTCTACGGCAACTCCTTCGTTACGAAGTGCCCTGGTATGAAAAAAAAAATATCGTGCTAACATCCTTCTTTACTTAGGCAGCGCGATTGCGCTACCTATTGTTTGATGGACTTTGTCTTAAGAAGCATAGGAAAGGCAATGGGAGACCACAGAATCAAATGGGGAGGAAAAAGTCGCCTGGACTTAGATTATGCTGATGATTTAAGCATCGTAGATGAAACTGTGAGCAAAATGAATTAACTTTTAGGGGTTTTGTGAGTTCAGGGTGCTAGAATAGGTTTGAAAAATAATGTTAAGAAGACTAAGTCACTAGGATAGGAATTAGTGAAGATGAAAAGGTGATGCTGGGTAAGAAAAAGATTGATTGGTTGGGCAGCTTCACTTACCTTGGTAGTATTATTAGTAAAGATAGTGGAATCAATGAAGATGTTAAAAGTAGAATAGCCAAGGCTCAGGGTGGTTTTTCATAGTTGAAAAACGTTTCAAAGAATTGGAAGTTAAGTCTGCAAACCAAGATTAGAATATTAGAAGCTACAGTGATGAAAGTTGTCAAATATGGCTCTGAAGCATGGGCACTCCAAAAAGCAGATGAAGATTTGCTAGATTTTTTTCCAGAGAAATTGCTTACGGATTATTCTGGGTACCCAGCTGACTGACTGTGTTTCAAACAGTAGTTCAAACAATTCCAAATACATCTGTTGAGTACTTTCAAAAACATTCAAAAAAATTTGGCTTCTATTTAATCCTCTACCATTCCAAAGTGATAGTTGTTTCATTTGGATATTTGAAGATTATTAAAAAATAAATATGTATTTTAGGTGCATAGCATTGATCTGGTGACTATTTGTCTTTAGATGAAAATCTATGAAAATAATTATTTATATCAAGAGGTTGTTTTTTCTGTTCATCCTCATCAAAAGTTATATTGACCAAAATCAGCTATTTTGCAAGGTTGCAAAAAAGCCCCTCACCTGGAACTTCACAAGAGCCATTTTTTTTATTTATCATCTGGTTTTACATTTTGGGCCATAATGCTTTATTTTTTTTGTGAGGGGTCCTTTAGAACTCATCGGTGATGAGGGAATTCTCATAAAAAAGGTATAAGCAAATGTCACATAGGTCCCTAAGTATTGGAGGGGGAATCTTGTTGTTTTTTCCTTTTGAAACAGAAGGTCAAAATATAGGAAGTCCATTTTTAGGTCAATTTTCTGGGACATGAAAGGGTCAATGCCAAATCATTGGGGGATATGGAAATTCCCATCTCTTCACGCATATACTACCTTAATTCCTTAATTGTCTCATTTTGCACTTCAGAGCAAAATAAGCTCCAATGTTGGATCTCTTGGCTCCATTGTTAATAGCAATTTTTTTTTTTTTTTAACTACAATACACAAGTAAAAAATAATTTCGTTGTGTTTGCAGTTCAATTGCATACACTCAAACTGTTCCAAATCATTGACTGATCTTTGATTGAAAAATCCTGCCTGAATTTATGGTTGACTGAGGGCTTATGAAGCTTCTTCAAGTGCCCTTGTGTATTTGATTGGCAAGCTGTACAATTTTGTTTTTGGATTGGTTTATTTACTTGTATGGTAGTAGCACGTTGCTGCGCCGGTGTTGGAAAGTCAATGATGGTATGTTTAAGGTATATAGCCTATCAATATATGGTCTCTCATCAGGTCAGGAAATACATTTATTGGACCTCCTCTGTATACTTTTGTCAGCTTTACATCACCTTTATAGAAGAGATCTTCAAGGCAGGTTTCAAAGTCCAGGACTGGTCTCACAGTTGTTTTGTGTAGCTTAAGGGTGATTCTACACGAAAGATTGTTAATGTAGGTTTTTGGATTTTTAAGCCATTCACTTTACTGATTAAATTCATCATCTTTGTACCAGCTTTTGACCAGCCCATATGCTTCCACCCAACTGAGCAACCAACAATGCTCAAATTTTTTTTTTACCACAGTAAACTGATCCAAACCACAAATTATCTCCCACCAACTGGCAAAGTGACCACCTCATCATCACAACAGTCACCCCAGGACACAAGGCAAGAAACAGATACAAAAAAAGATATTCACAAACTATGGCGCAATAATGGATGAATTAAGGTAAACCAATTGAATGGTGTTAAAACTACAAATAACTTACCTGTACAAGAGAGAGCTGAGGGGCTGCAGTATATGCATCCAATCTTAGATTGGGTTTGGTCTTGGTGTTGGCCCACAATTTAAACTAAATGTTATCTACAATTGGGGAGCTAGACTCTATATTAATGTTCAAGACAGTATATGCTGCTTTCACAAAAAGTCTGGATCTAAATGTGAACAGCTCCTTGTGGTACCTTGTCATTGTCCCTGTCATCAGCTGAGGTTGAGTCTACAGTTTGGCTGGATGAATCATCATTAGTACAGGACAAGTCACTGAAATTGACTAGGTCTGGTCATTTTCATCTTCTTCATATTTATCCACACTATGTACAACATATGGTTGCTCCACATTTGTATGAGAAATGGGGTATGCAACGTTGCACTCTTGCTATCTCTTTTTCAAAAAGATTCTTATATTACAGATGGCCATAATAATAATAATAATAATTTATTTTTAACCCACATCATACATAAAAAAGATAATTGTGGAGTATAACGAAAAAAGTAGATTATACACTACATACATGAGTACATAAAACTTAAAAAAATTCACAAGAGCAGAGTAACCAAAGAAAAGAAAAACATTCAAGATACAAAAAAAAAACTATTTATGACAAAAGACAAACCAAGGCTTAATACAGCAGACCAGGACATAATGGAGCATCATTTAATAATTTAGCAGACATTCATATTTGAAATGTTTGAATATTACCTCTTCATGAATATAACAAATATAAATTACTATTGTAGGAAAAAAAAAATTTATAAAACAAACAATTTCAACAACACTTCAAACAACAAAAAAGAACAAAACCTACAGCAAACGAGGAAGGCCACTGTGGGCTGGCAGATACTTATATGTAGACTGGGGTAGTTTGTCGGCAAGTTCTGTAAGCCTTGACCCAATATCCGGAAGACCGTAAACAGACATGAGATTCCGATTTCTATACGATGGAGGCAGATACAATAGAAAGCGGGAAAACCGGAAATAATATGAATGAACTGATCTGATGTCTTTTTGGTGAAAAATAGGGTAAATTCCAGACAGAAATAAAACCGAGTGATCTGTAAAAACTGAATATAATTTAGCAAGAGACTTTCTATTGTATCTACTTCGATTTGCAGCAATTTTAGAATAGCTTAACTGAATTTTCTTCTTGCAATCAGCATCGACGAACTTTCGGGAAGATTTTAGTGTTTTACTAACATTGATACCCAGCCACCAGAAAGAAGGAACCGATGGTACAGAAAAAGATCCGCAAACTAGAGGGGTCATATTATTACTATTAAATGAGAGATATGCACACTTTAAAAGATTAAGAGAAAGTCGAATGGTATGAAGTTTAGATGCTATTGTTGATACAGACAGGGAAAGCCCCTTTTCAGTCCTGCTGATCAGAAGGATATCATCTGCATAAGCAAGATAAGAGATGTTAACGGAATTAAGAATGCAAGTGGATGGGATAGAAGAAAGAACAGATGATATACAAAATCATAAAATAGAAGGAGAAAGGACTGCACCCTGCCGGACCCCTCGCTGCACTGGAATTTTGCTTTCGGAAACAGTCATGTCTATTTTAATCCGCAAAAAAAAAAAATTGGAATACCAATATCTAAGAAGGAAAATTACCGAAATGTCAATACCATGAATAAAAAGGGAAAAAATAGCTTGGGAATGGGTAACGGTGTCAGAGGCCTTGGAGAGATGCAGGGCGCATAAATGTAACTCGAATCCATTTTTAGTTGCTTCAGTAAGAACATTCGCCAAAACTCGATGTGCTTGCTGGCAACCTACCCCAGCTGAAAACCCAATCTGGTTTTCACTGAATTATGCAGAAGAGTTAACCGAAGGGACAAGATACTCAAAAATTTGACTTTTATTGCAAGAAACCGCTATTGGCCTGTAAGATGCACACTCAATCGGAATTTTTCCTTTTTTCAAAATTGAGGTAATTTTTCCGCGCAAAAAACTTTTTCAGGCACAAACGAGGTACATAAACACATTTGGAAAAGAAGTTGTAGATGTTGGGCAAGAGCTGGACAATCAACCTTTAGGTGTTTGGCACTTATGCCATCACCATCAGTAGAACTTGACTCGAGCTTCTTTATAGCTAGTACCACCGGAGATAAATGAACTGGGAGGATCTGGTTCTGGCGGAGTGAGATAGGAAGCGCAGAATTAATAAGCTTCATAAATGTAGCATGGACGAGATGGTTTACGGTGTTAAAAATCTGACCATAATATTTGCACCAAGCAGCAGGGCTAATTGGGGTACTCGTTGAAAAAGAATCATCAATTTTATCTGAATTTACTACCTTTTTCCAATCTAAATTACTTGTCGGGAACTTACAAATTTTAGATTTTGCAGACGGTAAATACATTTTATACTCTAGTTTAGCTTCCTGTTTAAGCTCAAATACTACGCCGTTAAGTGGCCGTCCGCAAGAAACCAATATACGCGGCCAAAATTTGGCTTTATTTTTCACTGTTTTTAGACCTGTGTTTCACGACCATTCAGGCTTCCGCGTATTAAATTTTACACGTTCCTCGGGAACCGCCGCTCTTTCGGCTTCCTTCATACATGATATAATATCAAAATAATATTTGTTCAAAAAATTTCTATATTCACAAATATAGATCCAACCTGAAGTAGCTGAAAAGGAATTTTTATAGTAAACAAAAGAGCTGTAAGAATAGAAATGTAGAGCACCCAATTAGCCTTATTCCAATTTCGCCTGGTAAACCATCTACGATTCACGCGTGAAAAATATCTGGTGACAGAGAGACATCAAACGAAAAGGAAATTGGTAGGCAGTCTATATTACTTTCTGCTCATGAAACATATGGCAGCCAAGTTTGTTCCAAAAGTGCTAAATTTCGATCAGAATTCCTATTGCATGAACATTGTTACTTGTTTATGATTTTTTCATAGGCAGCGCGATAGTGCTGCCTAAAAAAAAAACGATGTGGGCACAATGTATTATTTATTTTTTCCTCTCCATACCCGGGCACTTCGTATCAAAGGAGTTGTCGTAGAAACTTCGAAAAGAGCTCATTCGATTGGAAATTGGAGTTGCTAGTGCCCTTTTTAATAGTCGAAAGTGATTGGAGGGCAACTAGCCCCCCCCCCACGCCCATCATTCTTCAAACACATCCAATCAAAATTTTGAGATAGCCATTTTGTTCAGCATAGTTGATTTCCAGATAGAAAATATCTTTTTGAGGAGGACACTCCCCCACAACCCTCGGGGCAAGGGTTTTGAGTTATGCCCTGAGGGCATATAAGAAAGATGTTGGCACAATGTATCATTTATTATTTTTTTCCTTTAGAGCAGGGCATTTCATATGGAAGGGGTCGTCGTAAAAACCTCAAAAGGGGCTCATTTGATTGGAAATCGAGAGTTCTAGTGCCCTTTTTAATAGTCGAAAGTGATTGGAGGGCAACTAGCCCCCCCCCCACACACACACACACGCATCATTCCCCCAACGCATTCAATCAAAATTTTGAGATAGCCATTTTGTTCAGCGTAATTGATTTCTTGATAGAAAATATGTTTTTGAGGAGGACACTCCCCCACAGCCCTCAGGGCAAGGGTTTTAAGTTATGCCCTGGGGGCATATAAGGTTTCTATAGAAGGCGTTGTCGTAGAAACTTCAAAACAGGCTCATTCGATTGGAAATTCAAAGGGCTAGTGCCCTTTTTAATAGTCGAAAGTGTTTGGAGGGCAACTAGCCCACCCCACGCCCATCATTCCCCCTAACACATCCAATCAAAATTTTGGGATAGCCATTTTGTTCAGCGTATTTGATTTCCAGATAGAAAATATGTTTTTGATATTTAATTTCTGATCGGTTTTTTAAATAATGCTGGGAAATCTGGCGCCTCCTTTATAGCAATGTCCCTTCCCCATGAAAACTTCCTCCGTGGAAAGATCCTCCCACATGAATGCCGACTCACCCCCCCCCCCCCCACACACACACACAACCAGAAAAAATCCCCCTTGAAAACGTCTATATACTTCTCAATAACCAATAGGCCTACTATATGTAAAAATTGGGTAAAGTTCATAACTTTCAGCCCTTCCCCCGGAGACTTTGGGGGATTCAGTCACCGTAAAATACATAGTGATTATATTTTCGACAATGCTGAACAAAATGGCTATCTCAAAATTTTGATCGGGTGACTTTGGGTAAAACATGAGCGTGGAAGGGGGCCTAGTTGCCCTCCATTTTTTAGGTCACTCAAAAAGGACACTAGAACTTTTAATTTCCGTTTGAATGAGCCCTCCCACGATATTCTAGGACCACTGGGTCGATACGATCACCGCTGGGAAAGAAAAAAACAAACAAACAAATAAACACGCATCCGTGATCTTTCTTCTGGCAAAAAATACAAAATTCCACATTTTTGTAGATAGGACCTTGATACCTCTACAGTAGGGTTCTCTGATACGTTGAATCTTATGGTGAGATTTTCATTAAGGTTCTATAGCTTTTAGGGGGTGTTTTCCCCTTTTTTTCGAAAATCA
This sequence comes from Artemia sp. Kazakhstan ARC1039, assembly GCA_029168905.1. Taxonomy (NCBI): domain Eukaryota; kingdom Metazoa; phylum Arthropoda; class Branchiopoda; order Anostraca; family Artemiidae; genus Artemia; species Artemia sp. Kazakhstan ARC1039. Next base: position 53,875 of record JAQQPU010001545.1, on the reverse strand, counting down.
GGCAAATTTTCTCAGGCGCGTAACTTTTGGTGGGTAGGACTAAACTTGATGAAACTTATATATTTAAAATTAGCATTAAAATCTGATTCTTTTGATGCATCTACTGGTATTAAAATTTTATGTATCCGTTTTTTAGAGTTTCGGTTACTATTGAGCCGGGTTGCTCCTTACAGTTCGTTACCACGAACTGTTTGATTTACCCTTTAAAGTGCTATAAGTTGTTTTTATATAGTACTGGTACCTAAGGGGTTATTTTTTTTTTTTACTATAATTTTCACTTGATTTGGGAGAATTGGCTCC